>CANDYM010000406.1:72557-116196 GCA_947397865.1 Polietes domitor
ACTGATTTGAAGTACTATTTCGATATGTAAACGTATTGGTAGTCTTGCCTTATAAGCGTGGTTTGAAATAATTAAAATATTATATTTATCTTAGTTTTTTTTCGTTTGCATTTTTTTGGTCTGTAATCAATATTTGATTTGAACTGGGATATTGTCCTGGCTCAAGACCATTTTGCTTCTATATTTAATAGAATACAAATTTATTTACAAATGGCATGGTGACATTTATTACTTGGCTGTAGACTACCACGATCATGATTTCGACCATGTCAAAAGTCTTTTCAAGTGGCTTCGCAGCGACTTTTCAACATCAAACCCGGCCTCTATAAGGAGATGATTCTCACAAACGAACGAGAATCACAACTCACTTGCCGAATTTGCGTTTAAAAAATCGCACCAAGTAATAAAGCACACATGCCATCTTACAAGCATCTCATTGAGTTGCATATGTAAGTATGTGTATATGCAGGTATAGTTACCCAGCAATACTTCTGCCGTGCCAACGCTCATTTGTCTTAGTTTTTTTCGTTTGCATTTTTTTTTGGTCTGTAATCAATATTTGATTTGAACTGGGATATTGTCCTGGCTCAAGACCATTTTGCTTCTATATTTAATAGAATACAAATTTATTTACAAATGGCATGGTGACATTTATTACTTGGCTGCAGACTACCACTATCATGATTTCCACCCTGTCTAAAGGTTTCATTCAGGTGGCTTCGCAGCGACTTTTCAACATCAAACCCGGCCTCTATAAGGAGATGATTCTCACAAACGAACGAGAATCACAACTCACAACTCTATTAAATATAGATGCAAAATGGTCTTGAGCCAGGACAATATCCCAGTTCAAATTAAATATTGATTACAGACCAAAAAAATACAAACGAAAAAAATAAAACAAATGAGCGTTGGCACGGCAGAAGTATTGCTGGGTAACTATACTTACATATGCAATTCAATCAGATGCTTGTGTACTTTATTACTTGGTGCGATTTTTTAAACGCAAATTCGGCAAGTGAGTTGTGATTCTCGTTCGTTTGTGAGAATCATCTTCTTATAGAGGCCGGGTTTGATGTTGAAAAGTCGCTGCGAAGCCACCTGAATGAAACCTTTAGACAGGGTGGAAATCATGATAGTGGTAGTCTGCAGCCATGTAATAAATGTCACCATGCCATTTGTAAATAAATTTGCATTCTATTAAATATAGATGCAAAATGGTTTTGAGCCAGGACAATATCCAAGTTCAAATCAAATTATTATATTTTTTAAATATTTGTATTTGTTTTGATTTGGCAATATTAAAAAATTTTTATTTTCCTGTAATATTACTGCACTTCTACGAAAATCGATAGCCTCTGTGGATTGAAATCCATGGTGGGGGGTATATAAAGTTCGGCCCGGCCGAACTTAACGCCGTTCTTACATGTAATTATTAGTTTTTATATACAGAATTCTACGGCTGTACTAATACCACTTTCATTATAAAGTGAAATACATTATTAAATTTCCTTGCATTGTCTTCGCCCGGAAACCACACACCAAAATTGTGGCAAATTGATGGCAAAAGTGAAACTATTTTCACTTTCACCCATTGCAGGAGACCACTCTCTACATATATTCTGAAATCGGATAACTTATCATTAACATCCGCTAACCACCACATGAGAGGAGTGGAATGCGAATGGGTGGCGAACAACGTCTGTTGCCAGGACATTTCCCATTGTGATTGTGATCCCGAGAGACATGGGAGTGAATTCGGCTGAATTGATTGCCGGAAATTTCGCTTTCAATATTATTGCTGTAGGTACCTGTAATCGAATGTGAATGAATAAAAAGAACGGAGAAAAAAAGGAAAAAAGTGAAATTTGAATTTTTCACTTTCCTCCTTGGGATGCTAGCCTCAATAAGGAAAAAGTATCCGGCTGTGAGAGCCGCGGAGGAGACGAGGACGGATGGATGAGGACGAGAGGCGTTTACGAGTTGGTGGTCGCTAACAATGCGGTTTTCAATAAAAACTCATATCGCAACGAAATGATCTAATATTTCCATTGAGGTGTTTTCGTCCGTTTGTTTTCTCCTGTCTCAATTCAATACATTTCGTTTTCAAATTGAAAATCATGAATGGAAATCACCACAAATGTGAGTGTGTGTGTACGAAAGTGTAGTGTTTTGATTTACTTTTGATTTCGTTGTTAAAGGATGCCTATGGCTTCACCTACCGGAAATGGTTTTACGCACAATCGCTCTCGCACATACAGACGGACAAATTAAAAGTATTTATTGTTTGGTTTTTGTAGAATTTTTACGCGGTTTTCCACTTATTTTTTGCCCACTCTCTCTCCTTTCCCTTTCGATTTCTTTTAGATTTTGGTGGTTAATAGAAAACAAACAGGAACTCTCATATTACAAATATTTTGATGGAAAATGTTCTCTAAATAATAATTGTTTCCTGAAATGAAGGGTCCTTATTTAAATGGAAATTCATTATTTACACTTAGTATGGGCTTCGTTCAGAATAGCACTTCTAATAATCATCAACTTGCAATCTTTAGGCCAGAATTGTACGTCTAACCTGGTGAGTTATATTACTAACTCCGAGACCTTGTTGAAGGATACCACACTCTCTTATACAGATAACAAAGTGATGATGGAATTATTTGTATTTAAACTAATGGCATAATAATGAATCTATCTAAAGTGGATTGTGGGGTGTACCTAGAATGTAGCAGCTCTCGCTTCCACATGAGACTATAAAACCACTGCAGTCAATGCTAAGATTATTGGATATATGATAACGGCCATTGATATCATCAATATTTCCGGCAAATATTTTTGTGGAACCTTTTGACCCTTTAAATTCCTGCTTTAGCGGTGTTTATTACCCTATTTCACAAAGGAAGCAAAAATAACCCTACATTGAGTAGTTAGAATGTTCCTCGTAGGGTCTTAAGTAATATTGCTCAACATATCCTATACTTGAAATGTAAGGGTCACAAGGTTTCCTATGCCAATTCATCATAAGAATGTACAAAAAGGGGAAATATTGACCCACTTGCCCTCAGTTAGAATCCATTGTCAGAACTGTGTTATATGATATGGCAACTCTTCAAAAAAATAAATTGGTTTCGGTGTCTGACCACTGAGATATGCGATAAGCTGGTTTGTAGGAACCATCCTTGGCCGATTTGTAGAAAGTCGCTTTGTACATACTGCAGAGGAAAAACTCTTTAAATATAGCTACGCACAAAGCCTTTACTAAATGTAGTCGCCTCTGGGCATACTTAGGACAGAAAATCAGAAAAGGGAAACATTTTTCCCTCACAAGGACTAAAAATACACATAATAATCCCTAATATTTTAGCGTATTTAAGCATGTTTTTTCAATATGTCTGTTTATATTTGCTTGATATTTGGTATGCGCATTCCCCTTATAGCAAAAACGTGAACCATAAAGTGATTCTTATTTCTAGGGGGTGAAATGGGGCAAAAAAGGGATAAAAATGGTACATATTAAACGGCAAAAGTTAGAAACACGAAATTCGGTGCGTACATTCCTCTAATTGAGTAGATACATAATATAAAAGTATTTTTTCAAAATTCGTACTTTTAAAGGGTAAAATGGGAATAGAGGGATAAAAATGGTACCAACCAAACGGCTGTACCTAGAATAATGACATTCGGTGTATACATTCCTCCGATTGCATAGACAAGTAAAATAAGCGGATTTTTCAAAATTAGTACTTTTTGGGGTTAAAATGAAAAAAGGGGATAAAGATAGTACCAGTCACATGACCGCAGTTAGAGTCATGCAATCGGTGTATATATTCCTCTGACTGTGCAGACACGGAAAATAAACTGATTTTTCGAAATTCGTACTTTTTGGGGTCAAAATAGAAAAAGGGGTTAAAAATAGTACCAACCAAATGACCGCAGCTAGAGTCATGAAATTCGGAGTATGCATTCCTTTGGCTACGTAGACATGAAAAATACAAGGTTTTTCTCGAAATTAGTACTTTCAAGGGATACAATGGGTACGGAGGGATAAAAATGGTACCAACCAAACGGCTGTACCTAGAATAATGAGATTCGGTGTATACATTCTTCTGATTGCATAGACGAGTAAAATACACGGAAAAAATGAAAAAAGGGGATACAAATAGTACCAATCAAATTACCGCAGCTAGATTCATGAAATTCGGAGTATACATTCCTCTGACTACGTAGGCACGGAAAATAGACGATTTTTTCGAAATTCGTACTTTTTGGGGTTAAAATGGAGTATACTTTCCTCTGACTGTGTAGACACGGAAAATAAACGAATTTTTCGAAATTCGTACTTTCAAGGGATACAATGGTACAGAGGAATAAAAATAGTACTAACTAAACGACTACAGCTAGAATGATGAAATTCCAATTGCGTAGAAACGTCAAGGGGGTAAAAATGGTACCAACCAAATGGGCGCAGCTGGAATCATGGAATTCGGTGTATACATTCCTCTGACTGCATAGACACGTAAAATAAAAAGTTTTTTTCCAAATTCGTAATATTTCTTTTACGGCAAAAATTGGTTGAATCATGAAGTTAGGTTATTTTGCACTATGTACGTCTGATAATGGATTTTCAAAATTTGTACTTTTGTAATTAAAATATAATGGAAATACAACCAACTGTAGCACCCTCTATCTACTAATATTTATGGTATTTAAGCTTTTTAAAATATAAATATAAGAATGTTTATTTATTGATTTGAAATAACTAAAATATTACATTTAGTTATAAAATTATTTTTTTCAATATTTGTATTTGTTTTGGTTTGGCTATATTAAGAAATTTATATTTTCCTGTAATATTACTGCACTTCTACGGAAACCGACAACCTCTGTGGAATGCAATCCATGGTGGAGGGTATATAAAGTTCGGCCCGGCCGAACCTAACGCCGTTTTTACTTGTTCACACTAGCGTACACTCTCAAAATACTTAAAACAGTAGAATATCGCTATGGGTCGTAGAAAATGTCATTCACCTACGTGATAACTTCACATGCACCCTCCAATAGAATATTCTGTTTTTGTGCAAAAGGAAATGAGATATACCCATCATCTACTATACAGATCGGCTTAGGATCACTTTCTGGGTCGATTTAGCAATGTCCGGCCGTCCATCTATTCTTGTAATCAAAGTACTGATCGCAATTATTGTCCTATCCAAACGATAGTTGGTATAAGGAAGTTTTGCAGGCCAAGGACGAACGTTATTTAATTTGAAGCAAATTTGTTTAGATTATATATATAGATAGCACGCATACAAATGTCTCTCCCCACTGGACTTTTTCCACATATTTTACTCAATTTGCTTCCAATTTGAGACAGTACCTTATAACTTAACTAGAAACATATATGGTGAAATTGGGTCAGATTGGTTCAGATTTATATATAGCTTCCATATAAATTTAGCTCTCGATTTAACTTTTCCACACTAGAGACGACATATATAGTAAGTACCCATACAAAAATCTTTCCTGATATCACCTTTTTTAGCATTTCGATCCGGATTCCAATCCCTTGTTCCACTCTGAGGAAGGATAACGCTGTTAAAGCACCTTCCATACCTGTAATAACTACTACGTTCCTTACAATACCTTAATCCTTAGACGAAATATTAGGAAATTATCACTTAACAAACTACAAAAAGATAGTGATCATAAAAAACTAAATAATTTTAGATAGTGACTGCAAAAGACTTTTTTGTATTTTTTGATCATGGTACGGAAAAACTTGCTTCGCATATCATTTTTTCTATATTTGCCTTGTTTTATGGCACTAGCACTACGAGTTTAAAAAATAAATTCATTTTTATTGAAGATTTCCTATTTTTCTCCTGTTCGCTACCTGCTTTCGCCCGCTCTCCACACTAGCAAGCGAGCGCTAAAAATGCCGGTAGCGCACAAGGAAGGAGTGAAAAAGAGAGCGCGACTACTTGTGTGTGATAAAGTTGACTAAATGACTGTGATCAGCGAATTTGTCGTGTCTGTCGGACATTTGCTACATATTCTAATTTAGGTTGTTTTGACAAAAGAAATAGGAATTTATACAATTCGATTTAGAACAAGGTTGTTGCAGCTGTCACCGTTTTAAAATTACGTATGATGTTGTTGTTTTTTTATGAGCTAGTTTCCGTGATCTGGACCAAACATAGCTGAACACTGTGCACTGTGGCAGAATTGTTGCTTTTTTTATTTTTGTCCAAACAAGCGGATTTACTATTGGAAATGCAATTAGAGTTTTTTTGACGGTATTTTTGTCACTTTTTACGAATATTTTCCTGTTAGGAATGTATCTAATTAAGAGTGCTTATCACCTGCTTCTTACCTGATTGTATGAAGCAACTTTTTTCGCTAAGCGATATGCGTAAATGTATTGTTTATATAATCACTTGAAGTGTTGTAAAAAATCAGTTTTTAGATTCTTCACCATAGACTAATCCCTCTGTTGACAACACCTTTAAATATTCCACGGAAATCCAAAAAAATCTAATCTCGAGATGCTGTAATTTAATAGGCATTAACTTGTATATTTATCCAGGGATTTTCTTTAAAGAAAATAAAAAATATTTTTTTTTACATTCGGAATGTCTTTCTTAAAAAAACTTTATTGTTGACTGATTCCAAAAAATGTCGACGAAGCTAAGGACCCCCTAACAAAACGTCTTTAAAGTGAAGAAAATTCCCAAGTTTGAAAAATGGCAAAAAATTGAAAGGTCGCTGCGAATCCACCCGACGAAGGCTTTCACAGGCCAGAAATCATTATAGTGGTAGTGTGGAGCGAAGTAATGCTATTTGTAAATATATTTACATTCTAAAGGGGGATTTTTTAGCTATTATCTAAATTTATGTAATGAACAGGGTTTTACTAGAAGGTCAATGATTGAAAAAAATATGACTTTCAACAACCAAAAGTAAAACTGCGATAAAAATAATATGGGAAGATTATATGGAAGTTCTAGACATTTTTAAGAGAGATTTAGGATAGACAAATGGGAGCCATTAAAGCCACTAGCAAGCAGTCGGGTGGGGGAATTCGTGTCACCTAAATTTCCTGATGCATATATATTCCCTATTACACAAATATTGTTTTAGACTCCCTAATATTTAAGATAATTTATTGTCACTGGTTTAAACAGCTGTCGCACGTTTCGTGTTTTGTTTCACTGTCAAACATCTTTAGTTTGGTCGATAATTTAACCATGAATCGTCTTACAAACGAACAGCGCTTGCAAATTATTGAATTTTATTATCAAAATGCGTGCTCTAAGAAAGAAAGTTCATCGCGCGCTTCTTCCATTTTATTGTGTTTTCAGCGACGAAGCTCATTTTTGGCTCAATGGGTACGTAAATAGGCATAATTGTCGATTTCGGAGTGATTATCAGCCAGAAGCATTGCAAGAGCTACCAATGCATCCAGAAAAAGTCACAGTTTGGTGCGGTTTATAGGCTGGTGGCATCATTGGACCGTACTTCTTCAAAGATGATGCGAATCGTAACGTAACTGTGAATGGTGGGCGCTACCGTGAGATGATATCCAACTTTTTTTTTGCCCAAAATGCAAGAGCTTGACTTGCATGACATGTGGTTTCAACAAAACGGTGCCATATGCCACACAGCACGCGCAACATTGGACTTATTGAGAGGCGAGTTCCATGAACATTTTATTTCACATTCGGGACCGGTCAATTGGCCGCCTAGATCGTGCGATTTAACGCCTTTAAACTATTTTTTGTGGGGCTATGTTAAAGCTCATGTCTATACAGACAAGCCCGCTTCAATTGACGCATTGGAAGACAACATTGAAGAATTTATTCGTGAGATACCGGCCGAAATGTTGGAAAGAGTATGCCAAAATTGGACTAAGCGGATGGACCATTTGAGGCGCAGTCAAGGTCAACAGTTGCATGAAATAATCTTCAAACATTAAATTATATGGACCGTACTATCGATTCAAATTTAGATTTCATGCATTTTTTTGAATTTTATGTGTTTTTTTTTTGAAAAACTTTCCTATAGCTTTTAAAAAATCACCCTTTATATAATATAGATGTAAAATGGTCTCGATCCAGGACAATATCCCAGTTCAAATTAAAAAAATAATAATATATTTAATTTTTATGAACTAATGCCCCTCCGATTTCAATCATTTTTACTCTAGAAGGAGGTCAATGAGTTTTCTTCTAATTGCAAAAGACAAATTCTTGGGAATCGAAAAGAAAGGCCAAATAAATATAATTTTTTATGTGTTTCTAATTTTCTTAAAAAACATGAGATTTATTTTCCCCGGCTTAGATTTTGTAGGATTTGTATACGAGGCATTACCGCAGTTAGTGGACTACACACACGTTTTCGAATTTTCTATTTTTTATGTTTATAACAACTTCATGGAATAATCGATCTAGACCCACCTTTAAGTATACCGATCGGCTTAGCTGCTGATCTGCTGTCCATACAAGCTTGTTCGTATATTACATGACCGTACATCCAATTGTTGTCCGATTGCTATGAAATTTGACAGAAGTAATTCTTTTAGTCCGACGATGATATTAACGAGCGCTATTTGGAGAAAATCGGTTCAGATTCAGATATAGCCTCCACACAAGTGTCCCTCTAATTTACTCTCTACCTGCTTTAGAATACACATTTTAGATTTCAGGATCATGACATATTTGAACTAGAAACACCTACAAAATTGTGCAGATTATGTTATATTTCAACTAAGAATAAATTCTGTGGTCCACATTTTGGAGTATTTTCCTTAAAATGGGCCCCGATTTTTAGTTTTACCGTTCTAGAACCTACATTTTATGTCAGAAATTGATCAAATTGTGCAGTTCACGTTACATTTCAATAGGAAATACTACCGTGAAAATGAACTATATGAGTCCCTGTTTGCATCCCGCAAGTCTTGCTATACAACTCATACAAATGTTTCTCCGATTTATCATATTTCAGCTGCAAAATCTTCACTTCACGTAAACGGAACTTGAATAAATTTTCCAGATCATGTTATATTTAATCACAGAATACCTATCATAAAATTTGACCATATGGGCCCATATGTTTAAGTTAGGAACACTTACAGTAAAAGTGGTGTATAACGCCAAGATATATGTTCCTTCCGATTGGTTTACATAGAACTCAAGATTCAGGATTACACCGATTTTGCTTGTACATGCAGCCCGTCACAATGAAGAGTGAAATAATGCAAATTAATTTTGACATATTCGTTAAATTTCATTAAAGACCTGGGTCTAGTAATCAAAACCATTAGTGGTGTAGGCCCAGGATGGGGGTATACTAACTTTGTCATTCCGTTTGTAACACCTTGAAATATCGACATGAGACCTTATAAAGTATATATATTCCTGATCGTCATAAAATTCTAAGAGGATCTAGCCATGTCCGTCCGTCTGTTGAAAGCACGATAGCATCTAAACGAAAGGAGCTAGAACGTTCAAATTTTCCATAAATGCGTCTTATAGTCGTAGATCGGTTGCGATTGAAACGGGGCGAAATCGGCCCAAAGAGAAAAATTTTTCCCTCACAAGGACTAAAAACATCCATATTAATCCCTAATATTTTAGCGTATTTAAGCATGTTTTTTGAATATGCCTGTTTATATTTGCTTTATATTTGTATGCACATTCCCCTTATAGCAAAAAAGTGCACCATAAAGTGATTCTTATATGTAGGGTGTGAAATGGGCCAAAAAAGGGATAAAAATGGTACATATTAAACGACAACAGCTAGAAACACGAAATTCGGTGAGTACATTCCTCTAATTGAGTAGATACATAATATAAAAGTATTTTTTCCAAATTCGTACTTTTAAGGGTTAAAATGAGAATAGAGGGATAAAAATGGTACCAACCAAACGGCTGTATCTAGAATAATGAAATTCGGTGTATATATTCCTCTGATTGCGTAGACACTTAAAATAAACAGATTTTTCGAATTTCGTACTTTTTGGGGTTAAAATGAAAAAGGGGATAAAATTGGTACCAATCAAATGACCGCAGCTAGAGCCATGAAATTCGGAGTAGACATTCCTCTGACTGCGTAGACACGGAAAATAGACGAATTTTTCGAAATTCATACTTTGTGGGGTTAACATGAAAAAAGGGGATAGTATAGTACCAACTAAACGACTACAGCTAGAATGATGAAATTCTAATTGTGTAGAAACGTCATGGGGTTAAAAATGGTACCAACCAAATGGGCGCAGCTGGAATCATGGAATTCGGTGTATACATTCCTCTGACTGCATATACACGCAAAGTAGAAAGTTTTTTTTCTAAATTCGTACTTTTTCCTTTACGGCAAAAATTTGTTGAATCATGAAGTTAGGTTATTTTGCACTACGTACGTCTGATAATGGATTTTCAAAATGTGTACTTTTGGAATTAAAATAGAATGGAAATACAACCAACTGTAGCACCCACTACCTACCAATATTTATGGTATTTAAGCTTTTTGAAAATATAAATATAAGTTTTTTTTTTTGATTTGAAATAAATAATGGTTTGAAATAATTAAAATATTACATTTATTTATAAAATAATTTTTTCCAATATTTGTATTTGTTTTGGTTTGGCTATATTAAAAAATTTATATTTTCCTGTAATAATACTGCACTTCTACGAAAACCGACAACCTCTGTGGAATGTAATCCATGGTGGAGGGTATATAAAGTTAACGCAGTTTTTACTTGTTAGTTGTTCATTTCCTTATCCAGTTGCCCCTTCACAGGGCTGCAAAATTCCGAAGGATAATTTTTTTTAAAAAAATTTTTAAATACCTCTGATAATGGTATTGTCAAAATAAATCTTCTAAAAACACTTCAAATATCTTGCTTCTGGCTGTATTGGTTCAGCATTAACAACTATTTCAATTGTATCCCTTAGTTTTTCTGTTTATTCATATCTTGCTTTTAAAGAGGCAAAATTTTAAATGGTTGTTAATGCAAAACTTATACAGATAGAAGCTTGAAATTTAAAGTATTTTTAGCACATATTTTCTTCTTTAATTTGGCATTTATACTGGTGTCATAGAGTCGGAATAAGTATTAAAGATAATTTTTGAAAAATTGTATCCTTTGGAAATTTGTAGTCCTTTTAAGGGTCAACAGGATGGGAAAATGAAAAACTAAAAACGCACATTAACTCCATTTTACCACTAGTTAGAATGAAAGCTATTTTTACGGAGTTTTTTTCTATTTTTATGTTTTTTTTTTGCGCGAACAAACATAAATTAAAAGAAATATTTTTTTAATTTTTGGTGACTGTTCCTAGGCTATTGTCTACGTGAAAGTGGTGAAGTGAATATTTATAACCATCATAATTAGCTTTAATTTGATGGGCGTGATGGGATTTACAGTCCCAAAATGATAGCACCGTGTGACAGTACTATTTGAACCTGATCAGGACCTTATACAAATGAGTCTTGAGATCGTATATAGAAAAACTGTGTTCTCTGTTTTTCATTTGGAGACATTTTGTGCTTTTTACAGGACTTTTTATTTCCAAAATACATAATAATTTATTTTCGTACTTTTGCGAGCCGTAATTTTATTTTTTTGATGCATAGTGCCTTTTATTCAGCACCTTTTATTCAGATTAATATCGCTATTACTAAATTGAAAATTTCTTACGCCTTTCCTTTAGACAAATTTGTAGTATTCTCACAATGAAAGATTGAGAAAATTAATCGGGATCTGTCCAGGATAACGATGCTCTTCTCGAAAGGGGAAAATTTTCTCTTGCTTCCTTTTTTCAGATATAACTCTACAAAAATATCCATATGAATCTTATTGGTCCCCAAAAAGAACAATTTCTCTGGTTTAATCTTTTTATTGTTTAACTGTAGATCTTGATATGGAGATGAATTAAAAAATATCTTGATTTTGAGAACAACAAAAAAACACAAAAAACCTGCTCAAGTTGGTGGCAAAATATCGAATGTCAACGCGTCCCCTCACACTTGCATCAGATAAGAAGGAGAGGAACCATAAAAGGTTAACATTTTGATGGTGATCGTCAATAAAGATCGCCAAATCAAAGATAATATTGAAAAGGACGACACTGATTGAATTGTCGTCAACAGGACAAATAAAAGACACCAGCAAATTTCCCACAAGTGTCCAAGGCGAGGTTATTGTTTTTTCTGTTCTTAAAAAAGAAAGAAAACTTCTTTGTCCACACACACGGAAGTAGTTCTCAAGATCATCTGTCCCAAAAGGGAAGATCATTAAATCAACCCACACATGCACACAGAATGCAAAATACAAACTAAATGCATACAATTCTATATTTTGGCCTACAAAAGATGGTCTTTTGTGGTTGTGCAGATTTATTGTTTGAGATTTTGGCAAGAATTGTCAATTGCTGCTAACTTGACATTGCCAACTCAATTTACAGTAGTTTTCAGTGTCCTTTCCCATCCTGCCAACAGATGTTTGCTCGGCCTGAACTGAAAAGAATTATGCAAAAAACAGTGAATCCTTTTCAGACAAAAAGAAGGACCTGATCATTAATTTTGTTGCATCGTTTTTGGCCAACGCAAGAGTATTTAATCATCTTCACTTGTTGTTTCTTTTACTGCTGGGCCAAAAAAAAGGATCCTATTGGTTTTTGATCCTTAATCCTAAGTATTGTCAAGAAAGACGGAGAAATCATTATGAAACTAAATACTCTTTCATTGGGAGTTTGGACAGGTCTGTTTTTGTTCTATCCTCTCTACCTAAGCCTACATCTTAGGAACCACAAGTAATTTAAAGATCTTTTGCCGGACACAGGGGCATTGTTGGTGCAGGAATTTCTCCTTGCATTTGTCCAATCTTGCAGCACTATTGTTACGACGCGTCTGGCTGGGTTGTTTTTGTGTGACCAGTTGTAGCTTGTTGTTGTTGTGAAGATATCCTTTTTCGTTTTCTTTTCGCCCCGCATTGTCTATCACACAAAAAAGAAAGAACTCTTTTGTCTTCAAGGATTTAACTGTCGGTGGAACATCGTTAAAATTTCGCAATATGTTGCGCCATTATTGATGAGTTTGAGTTGAGTTCCTTTCATTCTCCCTGTGGAGTTTAATGTTCCGACCAGCCATCCTTTGTTTGCAGGCCTGGCCGCTGTCTTTCGTTTGACAGAAGACAATGATGATGGTCGGCTATGTCTTTGCTCTCGATTTTCCGGTGATCATGTTTAATACTTTTTCTTCTGCGCTCTAGATAATGATTTAATGTCATGAGAAATTTCTAATTTTGGACATTTTGCCTATTTTGGATGGTGTCCAGAAATGTTTGAATAATTTTTGAAGTCCGTAAATATTGCCAAAGTGAAATATTCCCTCAAAAGAAAGTCACAAGATGTGGCACAGTGGGTTGAGATTTTTAAAATAAACTTTCTAATTTGTTGAAAATTCAGAAAGGTATGACTAAAGTATGGCTTATTTAGAGATTGGATAAAATGAATATAAGAAATATTTTAGCTACGATATCTTTATCAAAGATTTTTTAGACCTAGAGAACAATTGATAAGAACGACGCAAAAACATTTTTTTTTTAAATCCGCCTACAACCACCATGTGAGTTAAAACAAGTAAAAACGGCGTTTATTTCGGCCGGGCCGAACTTTATATAACCTTCACCATGGATTGCATTCCACAGAGGTTGTCGGTTTTCGTAGAAGTGCAGTATTATTACAGGAAAATATAAATTTTTCAATATAGCCAAACCAAAACAAATACAAATATTGAAAAAAAAAAATATAAATAAATATAATATTTTAATTATATAATGGTTATTTATTTCAAATCAAAAAATAAATATTCTTATATTTATATTTTCAAAAAGCTTAAATACCATAAATATTGGTAGATAGTGGGTGCTACAGTTGGTTTTATTTCCATTCTATTTTAATTCCAAAAGTACAAATTTTGAAAATCCATTATCAGACGTACGTAGTGCAAAATAACCTAACTTCATGATTCAACCAATTTTTGCCGTAAAAGAAAAGGTACGAATTTGGAAAAAAAAAACTTTCTATTTTGCGTGTATATGCAGTCAGAGGAATGTATACATAAATATACATAAAAATGTATATATAAAGAGTGATTTTTTTGAGGTTAGGATTTTCATGCATTAGTATTTGACAGATCGCGTGGGATTTCAGACATGGTGTCAAAGAAAAAGATGCTCAGTATGCTTTGACATTTCATCATGAATAGACATACTAACGAGCAACGCTTGCAAATCATTGAATTTTATTATCAAAATGCGTGCTCTGTTAAGAAAGTTCAGAAAGAAAGAAATTGTGTTCAGCGACGAAGCTCATTTTTGGCTCAATGGGTACGTAAATAGGCAGAATTGTCGATTTTGGAGTGAATATCAGCCAGAAGCATTGCAAGAGCTACCAATGCATCCAGAAAAAGTCACAGTTTGGTGCGGTTTATGGGCTGGTGGCATCATTGGACCGTACTTCTTCAAAGATGATGCGAATCGTAACGTAACTGTGAATGGTGAGCGCTACCGTGAGATGATATCCAACTTTTTTTTGCCCAACATGGAAGAACTGAACTTGGTTGACATGTGGTTTCAACAAGATGGCGCTACATGCCACACAGCTCGCGATTCTATGGCCATTTTGAGGGAAAACTTCGGAGAACAATTCATCTCAAGAAATGGACCGGTAAGTTGGCCACCAAGATCATGCGATTTGACGCCTTTAGACTATTTTTTGTGGGGCTACGTCAAGTCTAAAGTCTACAGAAATAAGCCAGCAACTATTCCAGCTTTGGAAGACAACATTTCCGAAGAAATTCGGGCTATTCCGGCCGAAATGCTCGAAAAAGTTGCCCAAAATTGGACTTTCCGAATGGACCACCTAAGACGCAGCCGCGGTCAACATTTAAATGAAATTATCTTCAAAAAGTAAATGTCATGGACCAATCTAACGTTTCAAATAAAGAACCGATGAGATTTTGCAAATTTTATGCGTTTTTTTTAAAAAAAAGTTATCAAGCTCTTAAAAAATCACCCTTTATTTATACGAATTCCATGATTCCAACTGCGCCCATTCGGTTGGTACCATTTTTACTCCCTCGTCGTTTCTACACAATTAGAATTTCATCATTCTAGCTGTAGTCGTTTAGTTGGTACTATTTTGATCCCTCTGAATACCATTGTATCCCTTGAAAGTACGAATTTGGAAAAAACCTTTTATTTTTCATGTCTACGTAGTCAAAGGAATGCATACTTCGAATTTCATGACTCTGGCTGCGGTCATTTGGTTGGTATTATTTGGATCCTCTTTTTCCATTTTAACCCCAAAAAGTACGAATTTCGAAAAGTTCGTCTATTTTCCGTGTCTACGCAGTCAGAGGAATGTATACTCCGAATTTCATTACTCTAGCTGCGGTCATTTGATTGGTACTATTTTTATCCCCTTTTTCAGGCGGACATTTCTAAGTCGATTCAAAAAGTGATTCTAAGTCGATCGGTATACTTAACAATGGGTTTATCTCGTTTCCTTTCGAATGTTACAAACAAATGCACAAATACATAATGTGTATTAGTATAAATACTACTACTTGTACTAATTATGGTTCATGCCCACAGTGGAATGGACACACATAATATAATGATTTGCCTGTACCAGTTTTATTCTTTTTTCATTTTTTCCCTCAGAGTACGAAATTGGAAAAATCCTCTTGCGTCTAGTTTAAACACTGATCAAAAAAAATAACAAGTAAAAACGGCGTTAAGTTCGGCCGAACTTTATATACCCTCCGCCATGGATTGCATTCCACAGAGGTTGTCGGTTTTCGTAGAAGTGCAGTAATATTACAGGAAAATATAATTTTTTTTTAAATAGCCAAACCAAAACAAATACAAATATTGAAAAAATAATTTTATAAATAAATATCATTTTTAAATTATTTCAAATCCAAAAATAAATATTCTTATATTTATATTTTCAAAAAGCTTAAATACCAAATTCCAAAGGTTCAAATTTTGAAAATCCATTATCAGACGTACATAGTGCAAAATAACCAACTTCATGATTCAAACAATTTTTGTCGTAAAAGAAAAAGTACGCATTTGAAAAAACTTTTTATTTTGCGTGTCTATGCAGTCAGAGGAATGTCTACACCGAATGCCATAATTCCAGCTGCGCCCATATGGTTGGTACCATTTTTACCCCCTTGACGTTTCTACGTAATTAGAATTTCATCATTCTAGCTGTAGTCGTTTAGTTGGTACTATTTTTATCCCTCTGTACCATTGTATCCCTTGAAAGTACGAATTTCGAAAAATCCGTTCGTTTTCCGTGTCTACTCAGTCAGAGGAATGTATACTCCGAATTTTATTACTCTAGCTGCGGTCATTTGATTGGTACTATTTTGATCCCCTTTTTTCATTCTAACCCCAAAAAGTACGAATTTCGAAAAATCTGTTTATTTTAAGTGTCTACGCAATCAGATGAATGTATACACCGAATTTCATTATTCCAGGTACAGCCGTTTGGTTGGTACCATTTTTATCCCTCTATTCCCATTTTACCCCTTAAAAGTAAGAATTTGGAAAAAATACTTTTATATTATGTATCTACTCAATTAGAAGAATGTACACACCGAATTTCGTGTTTCTATCTGTTGTCGTTTAATATGTACCATTTCTATCCCTTTTTTGCCCCATTCACCCCCTACAAATAAGAATCACTTTATGGTGCACTTTTTTGCTATAAGGGGAATGCGCATATCAAATGTAAACCAAATATAAACAGACATATTCAAAAACAAGTAAGGAAAGGCTAAGGTCGGGCGGGGCCGACTCTATGATACACTCCACTTTCTATCCGTATACAATTTAATTCGGTGAAAAAGCGAAAACGGGAAGGATTTTTGTATCCTGTAAATGTATGTGTTTGACAAAAAATGTTAAATCGGAAGGGACATTTGTATGGGGGTATATTGAAATCTGGAACGAAATAGGTGAAATATAATTCGTATAGTTTGGCCAAAATCGGTTAAACTTTTGGGAGCAACATTTGTATTTGGGCTATATCTAAATCTGAACCGATCTTACCCACTTTCGCCGTAGGTTTTTGTACTTGGATTATAAGCTGTTGTGCCAAATGTAAAGAAAATCAAGTACAATATGTGGTCTCTAAAGCGGCAAAAGTCAAATCGGGAGCGACATTTGTATGGGGGAAATATCTAAATCTGAACCGATCTTACCCAATTTCTGCATTGGTGTTTCTAGTTGGATTATAAAATGTTGTGCCAAATTTAAAGAAAATCGGGTACAATATGTCTCTTCTACAGCGGAAAATGTAAAATCGGGAGCGACATTTGTATGGGGGCTATATCTAAATCTGAACCGATCTTACCTAATTTCTGCACATGTGCTTTTATTTCTATTATAAGATGTTGTTCCACATGTAAAGAAAATCGATTACAATATGTGGTTTCTAAAGCGGCAAAAGTCAAATCGGGAGCGACATTTGTATGGGGGATATATCTAAATCTGAACCGATCTTACCTATTTGCTGCATTGGTGTTTCTAGTTGGATTATAAGATAATGTGCCAAATTTAAAGAAAATCGATTACAATATGTGGTTTCTAGAGCTGAAAATGTGAAATCGGGAGCGAGATTTGTATGGGGGCTATATCTAAATCTGAACCGATTTCCTCCAAATTCAATACCGATGGTCATTGGCCAGAAAAATAAATTCTGCCAAGTTGCATAACAATTGCGACCTGTAGAGTGCGAACAAGCTTAGATGGACAGCAGACGGACAGACAGACGGACGGACAGACATCGTTAAATCGACTCAGCTGGTGATTCTAAGCCGATCGGTATACTTAAAGGTGGGTCTAGCTCGATTATTTCTTGGTGTTACAAACATTTGGGGCGAAACTAACTTATAATACCCTAGCCCACGAAGTGGTGTAGGGTATAAAAATTAGCATATTTTAAGCTGGCTTCGAAAGAATTTGTGGATATTTCCTAGTACAATTAATCTTTGGTTTATTCCATACGCTATCCCAAAATATTTTTCATTTAGCATGTTCCATTCGGTACAATTTTTATAAAATCCGCAATATTTTATATAAAGCTTTTGTCATAAAATAATTTCAAAAAAAAACTTTGAACTTGTTTTGAGATACAAATACATATTTTTATTTATTTTATATTGTTGTATTATGAATTGCAATGCCAAGTGAATTTATATTCTAATTTTAGGTCCGAAAATATATATATATTATATATATTACTAAATTCATGCAAATTTCTTCTAGTTTTACAGAAAATTGTCAAATCTTAAAGAATATGTTTTTGTATTTTTTTTCACTTATTTTATAAACAAGTAAGTGAGCCATTCCATGTCAAGCGGTACAGTTTTTGACCTCGATATTATTGATGTATTGATGTGCTGTGTTATAGCTGGGTTAGATTTTTTAAAGTTTTTGCAATTTTAATTCTTTTATTTTGATTTTCGAAATGATGACACCAATCCATTTTGTTGAAATTTTAAAGTAGTGTGCTTAGGTCTATTTTTAAGCGTCTGTGTGAGTTTGAAGGTGGTGAAATGATGGCTTTTATTTTTTACGATTTATTTTTTACAAAATCAACCAAATTTTCTTTTCATTAGTTCTTTAAACTTAAACTACTTTAGAAGTAATTGAAATTACCTTCAAAACGAGGTAAGACACATTAAAATCGGTAAAGTCTTTCAGGAGTTATAGGCGCTTGAATGAACACACCTTTTGAAAAAGAAGTTTATTTTTCACTGTTGAATTAATTGGTCATAACTTGTGAAAAAATTTTTCAAAATACGTATACAATATTTTTATGAGAAGAATACATACACAAACTTTCAAAACAATCTCAGCTAGAGAGGTCAAAAAATCGTACCGCTTGGCATGGAATGACTCAAACATAACTTCGATTTACAATATATCGAGGGCTTATATTCATAAGTGGCTATGAACCATTTTCTCAAAAATGAGTTTTTGATGCCAAACTATTCCCAGATTTGGATGTCATCTGCCATAAAAAAATTGGAGAAGAACTTTTTTTCTAAAGCCACCTTTTTCAAAATTTTCTGATTTGGCTATCAACTCATACGTTATTTTGTGACTGCATACGTGGCTATGAACATAAAAATAATAGAAATAAAATAGTTCAAGGACAAGGACTAAAAATACCCATAATAATCCCTAATATTTTAGCGTATTTAAGCATGTTTTTTGAATATGTCTGTTTATATTGGCTTGATATTTGGTATGCGCATTCCCCTTGTAGCAAAAACGTGCACCATAAAGTGATTCTTATTTGTAGGGTGTGAAATGGGGCAAAAAAGGGATAAAAATGGTACATATTAAACGGCAAAAGTTAGAAACACGGTGTGTACATTTCTCTAATTGAGTAGATACATAATATAAAAGTATTTTTTCCAAATTCGTACTTTTAAGGGGTAAAATGGGACTAGAGGGATAAAAATGGTACCAACCAAACTGTTGTACCTAGAATAATGAAATTCGGTGTATACGTTCCTCTGATTGCATAGACAAGTAAAATACATGGATTTTTCAAAATTTTTACTTTTTGGGGTTAGAATAAAAAAGGGGATAAAAATAGTACCAACCAAATGACCGAAGCTAGAGTCATGAAATTCGGAGTATACATTCCTCTGACTGTGTAGACACGGAAAATAAACAGATTTTTCAAAATTTCTACTTTACATAGAAAAAGGGGATAAAACTAGTACCAACCAAATGACCGCAGCTAGATTCATGAAATTCTGAGTATACATTCCTTTGACTACGTAGACATGAAAAATAAAAGTTTTTTTTTTTCAAATTCGTACTTTCAAGGTATACAATGGGTACGGAGGGATAAAAATGGTACCAACCAAACGGCTACACCAAGAATAATGAAATTCGGTGTATACATTCATCTGATTGCATAGACACTTTAAATAAACAGATTTTTCGAAATTCGTACTTTTTGGGGTTAAAATGAAAAAAGGGGATAAAAATAGTACCAATCAAATGATCGTAGCTACACTCATGAAATTCGGAGTATACATTCCTCTGACTGCGTAGACACGGAAAATAGACGAATTTTTCGAAATTCGTACTTTTTGGGGTTAAAATGGAAAAAGGGGATAAAAATAGTACCAACCAAATGACAGCAGCTAGAGTCATGAAATTCGGAGTATACATTCCTCTGACTGCGTAGACACGGAAAATAAACGGATTTTTCGAAATTCGTATTTCAAGGGATACAATGGTACAGAGGGATAAAAATAGTACCAACTAAACGACTACAGCTAGAATGATGAAATTCTAATTGCGTAGAAACGTCAAGGGGTAAAAATGGTATCAACCAAATGGGCGCAATTAGAATCAAGGATACAGTGTATACATTCCTCTGACTGCATAGACACGCAAAATAAAAAGTTTTTCCAAATTCGTACTTTTTCTTTTACGGCAAAAATTGGTTGAATCATGAAGTTACGCTATGTACGTCTGATAATGGATTTTCAAAATTTGTAGTTTGGAATTTAAATAGAATGGAAATACAACCAAATGTAGCACCCACAATCTACCAATATTTATGGTATTTACGCTTTTTGAAAATATAAATATAAGAATATTTATTTTTTGAATTGACGTATTGGTAGCCTTGCCTTATAAGCGTGGTTTGAAATAATAAATATTTTATATTTATTTATAAAATTATTTTTTCAATATTTGACGTATTAGTAGCCTTGCCTTATAAGCGTGGTTTGAAATAATAAATATTTTATATTTATTTATAAAATTATTTTTTCAATATTTGACGTATTGGTAGCCTTGCCTTATAAGCGTGGTTTGAAATAATAAATATTTTATATTTATTTATAAAATTATTTTTTCAATATTTGACGTATTAGTAGCCTTGCCTTATAAGCGTGGTTTGAAATAATAAATATTTTATATTTATTTATAAAATTATTTTTTCAATATTTGACGTATTGGTAGCCTTGTCTTACAAGCGTGGTTTGAAATAATAAATATTTTATATTTATTTATAAAATTATTTTTTCAATATTTGACGTATTGGTAGCCTTGCCTTACAAGCTTGGTTTGAAATAATAAATATTTTATATTTATTTATAAAATTAATTTTTCAATATTTGACGTATTGGTAGCCTTGCCTTACGAGCGTGGTTTGAAATAATAAATATTTTATATTTATTTATAAAATTATTTTTTCAATATTTGACGTATTGGTAGCCTTGTCTTACAAGCGTGGTTTGAAATAATAAATATTTTATATTTATTTATAAAATTATTTTTTCAATATTTGACGTATTAGTAGCCTTGCCTTATAAGCGTGGTTTGAAATAATAAATATTTTATATTTATTTATAAAATTATTTTTTCAATATTTGACGTATTAGTAGCCTTGCCTTATAAGCGTGGTTTGAAATAATAAATATTTTATATTTATTTATAAAATTATTTTTTCAATATTTGACGTATTGGTAGCCTTGTCTTACAAGCGTGGTTTGAAATAATAAATATTTTATATTTATTTATAAAATTATTTTTTCAATATTTGACGTATTGGTAGCCTTGCCTTACAAGCTTGGTTTGAAATAATAAATATTTTATATTTATTTATAAAATTAATTTTTCAATATTTGACGTATTGGTAGCCTTGCCTTACGAGCGTGGTTTGAAATAATAAATATTTTATATTTATTTATAAAATTATTTTTTCAATATTTGACGTATTGGTAGCCTTGCCTTACAAGCTTGGTTTGAAATAATAAATATTTTATATTTATTTATAAAATTAATTTTTCAATATTTGACGTATTGGTAGCCTTGCCTTACGAGCGTGGTTTGAAATAATAAATATTTTATATTTATTTATAAAATTATTTTTTCAATATTTGACGTATTGGTAGCCTTGCCTTACAATAATAAATATTTTATATTTATTTATAAAATTATTTTTTCAATATTTGAATTTGTTTTGGTTTGGTTATATTAAAAAATTTATATTTGCCTGCAATTTTACTTCACTTCTACGAAAACCAACAACCTCTGTGGAATGCAATCCATGGTGGAGGGTATATAAAGTTCGGCCCGGCCGAACTTAACGCCGTTTTTACTTGTTTAGATTAAAATGTAGAAAAACGATTTATAATTACCCTAAAATTAAGCAGAAAATCAGTTTATTCCTCTCCTGAAAAGTTTTGTTTTTATTTATAGCCACTTATGAATAAAAGCACTCGATATTGTATTTTGTTTATTTATAAAATAAATAAAAACCAGTAAGGAAAGGCTAAAGTCGGACGGGGCCGACTCTATGATACACTCCACTTTCAATCTGAATACAATTCAATTCGGTGAAAAAGTGAAAACGGGAAGGTTTTTTGTATCCTGTGAATGTATGTGTTTGACAAAAAATGTTATATCGGAAAGGACATTTGTATGAGGATATATTGAAACCTGGAACGAAATAGGTGAAATATAAAGTGTATAGTTTGGCCAAAATGGGTTAATCTTATGGGAGCAACATTTGAATTTGGGCTATATTTAAATCTGAACCGATCTTACCCACTTTCACCATAGTTTTGTTTAGTTAGATTATACGATGTTGTGAGAAATTTAAAGTCAAATCGGGAGCGACATTTATATGGGGGCTATATCTAAATCTGAACCGATCTTACCCAATTTCTGCATAGTTGTTTCTAGTAAGATTATAAGATGTTGTGCCAAATTTAAAGAAAATCGAGTATAACATGTGGTTTCTACAGAGGAAAATGTCAAATCGGGAACGACATTTGTATGGGGGCTATATCTAAATCTGAACCGATTTGACCTATTTTCACCATAGATGTTCTTTGTTTAAATATAAGATGTTTTGCCAAATCTGAAGACAATCTGATACAATATGTGGTTTCTAGAGCGGAAAAGTCATATCGGGAGCGAAATTTGTATGGGAGCTATATATAAATCTGAACCGATCTGTCCGATATTCACCACGGGAGTATCTAGTGGGAATATAAGATGTTTTACCAAATCTGAAGACAATCTGATACAATATGTGGTTTCTAGAGCGGAAAAAGTCATATCGGGAGCGAAATTTGTATGGGAGCTATATATAAATCTGAACCGATCTGATCGATATTCTCCATGGGTGTTTCTAGTGGGAATATAAGATGTTTTACCAAATCTGAAGACAATCCGATACAATATGTGGTTTCTAGAGCGGAAAAAGTCTAATCGGGAGCGAAATTTGTATGGGAGCTATATATAAATCTGAACCGATCTGACCGATATTCACCATGGGTGTTTCTAGTGGAAATATAAGATGTTTTACCAAATCTGAAGACAATCTGATACATTATGTGGTTTCTAGAGCGGAAAAAGACAAATCGGGAGCGAAATTTGTATGGGAGCTATATATAAATCTGAACCGATCTGTCCGATATTCACCACGGGAGTATCTAGTGGGAATATAAGATGTTTTACCAAATCTGAAGACAATCTGATACAATATGTGGTTTCTAGAGCGGAAAAAGTCAATTCGGGAGCGAAATTTGTATGGGAGCTATATATAAATCTGAACCGATCTAACACATTTTTACCACAGGTGTTTCTAGTTACAATATAAGATGTTTTGCCAATTTTAAAGAAAATCTGTTGTAATATGTGGTATCTAGAGTGAAAAGAGTCAAATCGGAAGTGAAATTCGTATGGGGGCTATATCTAAATCTGAACCGATTTTCTTCAAATTAAATAGCGTTCGTCCTTATCCCGAAAAAGATCGTTGTGCAAAGTTTCATTTGGTTCTGTCTACAATTGCGACCTGTATCGTGATTACAAGAATAGATGGACGGACGGACAGACAGACAGACAGACAGACAGACAGACAGACAGACAGACAGACAGACAGACAGACAGACGGACATTGCTAAATCGACTCAGAAAGTGATTCTAAGACGATCGGTATAATTAACAATGGGTCTATCTCGTTTCCTTTTGGGTGTTACAAACAAATGCACAAAGACATAATACTCTCGTGGAGTGTATAAAAATTATTCCTTTAAATATAAAAGTACATACTTGGAAAATTTTATGAAAATCGGACAGAAGGCCCAAAGGTTATTAATCTAATTCGCAGTTTAAACTGTCGTGCTCGTACTTATACACCAAAAGTTCAAATCGTTACCGCCATTCTAAAAAGGAGCAACTGATTTTTTTTTCAAATTTTCGTTTTTTACATATTCCTAGAGAAAATGCTGAAATACTTCGGAATATGTAAACAACGCGATTTCGAAAAAATTGTCACTTACTCACTTTTAGAATTAGGGTATCGAAATAATAATAAAAAAATAAATAAAAAAATACCATCAACGAAAATAGGATTTTTAATAATAAAATCCATATCAAAATTTTAATATCGTTTATAGGGCATCAAAATAGAACAGAAATTGCTGTGCTGAGCACTGCGGCAAAAGGTTTGCAAACAAGTGCAATCAATTACGTTCTCAGCGATTTATTGCTATCGCCATAATGTACATTCAAAATTCGTCTCATTGCAATTGCTTGAACATTTGACACTTCTTGATAATTCGAAATTACTTAATTTCTACAAATAAACAAAAATCAATTGGCAAATGCGTAAAAAAGAGTGAACCACACACACACACACTCACACAACTGCAGTCTCTGCATGACATTTTACAATTTTAAGCGATTAAATGAAATGTTCAAAAAGTTAAATCAAGCGTAACAAGCATTAAATACAAATTTCTGTGAAAAATAATAATAATAATAATATACAAATTTAAAAGCATTTTCAAATATGAAAAGAGGAGTGTCCGAAATGATTACGACGACATGGCATTTCCTTCACTCGCCAGAACCCCCGCGCGTCGTACCCCCGCCAAAGGTCAAAGATCACATAACTTATGATAATATTTGTTACGTTTTAAAAACAATCGATTCACAAATACATATTTTCCAATTCGAAAAGAATGAAGGTGCTCGAACGAGCGAACGAAAGTATTCATTCATTACGATGTGGTCGTAGGTACAATCAATTGTTGAGTTATTTACTCGACATGCTTGACCAACAACAACATGTCTTGTTTTTGCATTTCGAAAATAGATGTATTTTCTTTCTTTTATTTTTATCAATTTTCGAGGTTTGCTTTTGTTTCTAAAATTGATTATTGTGTCTTTCCAAACAAATTGAACTTGTTCTGTCATTATTATCACATTCACTGCTTCGAATCGCCCAGCGCAGTCATCCGCTGTCTTTAAAGTGGCGCCAGATTCAAAGAGGCCGCTGTTTACTTTTCGAAATTATTATTTGACAATTTCTTTCTGTTCCGTGGATTTTGGCTGAGTGGACAAACTTGTAATAAATTCAATACTTTATGTTGACATTGAACTTTGCCAGCGACTAATGGGGTTTGTTGGACAAACAGCGATGGGAGTGATGGGTGGTGGGGGTGACAGTGATTATTTGTCCTTAAATTGTCTCAACAGATTGAGACTTTGTGACAAAGTAAAGTTTTGCCGTAATCATATACAAATTATTTCTCTGTCTGATGTTGGATGAAAGGGAACAACAACGGACGCATATCCTAAGAATTAATTTATAATCATTTAACTCAAAAACAAAAAACATTCCGAAGGGTCATGTAAAACATTTTTTGAGATATTTTGGCATTCAAAACTCGAATAGACATTAAAAAAACTGATTGATATTTTGTTAATTTTTTTTTACTAAAATGACAATTTTCTTCGAATGTACCTTTATTATTTGTACTCTCATTTTGGAAATATAAGTCCGATATATTCAATTGAAGCAACATATGAAGGCTACAAATGTTGTGAATTTCACTTTCAGCGGAACAGTCTTCGAAGAATTGAGAGGGGGATTGATTTATTTGTCAATAAGTATGGCAAAAAATATTTTTACATTGTTGTTTATTTACTAAAAATTTATTAAAAATTAAATTGTCAAACATCTTGCTGTGTGTGAATAAATAAATACAAAACATAATCATGTGTAAACACTCCTAATGTTTCAATTCGTTGTAGGAATATTCGTTAATGGTAGTGGTTTCTTTAACTCTATTATTTACAGAAATAACTTAAAACCGTTTTCAGTGTACTTAACAGAATTGGGATACAGTGTTTTATTAGGGCTGTTTTTCTTTAAGCGCGGATAACAAAAACCTTAATAAAAAATTAACTTTTTGCTCAAAATGTAAAATTATTTTTTCACCTTGTCGCCAACTACAATATCAATATTTGTATCAAACCACATTTTCAAAAAAATATTTTGTGCTGTTTTTTTGGGCTTAGCCTCGATAACCATAAATTTGACTTACACTGGATAATTATAATAATGATTATAAGTCCGAAATTTTTAACATAAAATTATTTTTTCAAAATTTGTTTTTGTTTGCACACATTGATATTGCTGAGGGAATTTAAACAAAAATATTTTTTTATTTTGAGTGAAATTTTAAAATTCTGTTTAGATTTTTGCTATCGCAGCTTAGCAGTCTTAAAGGCAAAAGATAAATTTAGCAGTGTAAAATTGAGATTTTTTCAAAGAGTGAGTTCATTCAATCGCATGTCCCTCCTGAAATAAATGAACGATTTTAATGCACTATAACCTGCTTTGAAGTTTTTTTTTTTTCAAAAAAATATTTAAATATTTACAGGCATTTTTTTTGTTTTCAAAAAAAATATTTTTAAATATTTACAGGTTGTTCGTCTAAAAACATTATATTGAAATTATTATTTACTTTCCAAATGATTTCATTTTATATGTTATTCAAATTATCTGAATCACCTAAATTGGACATTACAAATAAAAAATGTTTGTTTACATCACCACACATTATTGTCAGTGGATATAGTGTGACTTAGACCACTATCAAACTAACACTAAAGACAATTTTGGTGTGCAAAAAAATGAGAAATGTCATTTTAAGGGTACATTTTCAAAAAAAAAATTAAATTAGAAATCTGATCAAAGTAAAGAGAAAAATTTGGATATCTCATTTTTATACCCTACACCACTTCGTGGGCTAGGGTATTATAAGTTAGTTTCGCCCCAAATGTTTGTAACACCAAGAAATAATCGAGCTAGACCCACCTTTAAGTATACCGATCGGCTTAGAATCACCAGCTGAATCGATTTAACGATGTCTGTCTGTCCGTCCGTCCGTCCGTCCGTCCGTCCGTCCGTCCGTCCGTCCGTCTGTCCGTCTGCTGTCCATCTAAGCTTGAAACTTGGCAGAAGTTATTTTTTCTGGTCAGTGACCATCGGTATTGAATTTGGAGGAAATCGGTTCAGCTTTAGATATAGCCCCCATTCAAATGTCGCTCCCTATTTCACTTTTTCCGCTTTAGAAACCACATATTGTACCCGATTTTCTTTCAAATTGGCACAGCATCTTATAATCCAACTAGAAACACCTGTGCAAAAATTGGGTAAGATCGGTTCAGATTTAGATATAGTCCCCATACAAATGTCGCTCCCGATTTCACTTTTTCCGCTTTAGAAACCACATATTGTACCCGATTTTCTTTAAAATTGGCACAACATTTTATAATCGAACTAGAAACACCTTTGCTGAAAGTGGGTAAGATCGGTTCAGATTTAGATATAGTCCCCATACAAATGTCGCTCCCGATTTCGCTTTTTCCGCTTTAGAAACCACATATTGTACCCGAATTTCTTTAAAATTGACACAACATTTTATAATCGAACTAGAAACACCTTTGCTGAAAGTTTGTAAGATCGGTTCAGATTTAGATATAGCCCCCATACAAATGTCGCTCCCGATTTGACATTTTCCGCTCTAGAAACCACATATTGTACTCGATTTTCTTTAAATTTGGCACACCAGCTTATAATCCAAACACATGCATTTACAGGATACAAAAATCCTTCCCGTTTTCACTTTTTCACCGAATTAAATTGTATACGGATAGAAAGTGGAGTGTATCATAGAGTCGGCCCCGCCCGACTTTAGCCTTTCCTTACTTGTTTTATTTTGCAATAGCTGGGATTATGGCGAAGAAAACAAGGTTTATTTGAAGAAAATCTATGAAAAAATGTAGAAGTAATGTATTTTCAAAAAATTCGTGTCACTTTTTTACGAAGTTTTGGATATAAATTGATTTAGTCACACATAAAGACGTCTTGTATTGCTACAAGGACATTTATCTCTATAGATTTTCTTCAATTATTACAAAATAAATTATAATATTCTGTTTTATTATTACAAAGGAATTTTTATGCACATATTTAAGAAATCATGGTTTTTTGCATAATTGTTTTCCGTCTACAAAGATGGCTATAACTACAGGGTGATTTTTTAAGAGCTTGATAACTTTTTTAAAAAAAAACGCATAAAATTTGCAAAATCTCATCGGTTCTTTATTTGAAACGTTAGATTGGTCCATGACATTTACTTTTTGAAGATAATTTCATTTAAATGTTGACCGCGGCTGCGTCTTAGGTGGTCCATCCGCTTAGTCCAATTTTGGCATTTCCACGTTTTTGAGTAACAGAGACCCAATTGGTGCGAACGGCGACGAATCGAAAATTGGTGGTCATCATTAACACTGGCCGATACAGCTGCGATATTTTCTTCAGTTCGCACTCTACGTAAGCGTGTTGGTGGTTTAATGTCCAACAATGTAAATTTGGTGCGAAATTTAGTCACAATAGCCCGAATAGCCGCTTCAGTGGGTCGATTAAACTGACCATAAAATGGAAGCGCGCAATGAACTTTCTTAACAGAGCACGCATTTTGATAATAAAATTCAATAATTTGCAAGCGTTGTTCGTTTGTAAGACGATTCATGATGAAATGTCAAAGCATACTGAGCATCTTTCTCTTTGACACCATGTCTGAAATCCCACGTGATCTGTCAAATACTAATGCATGAAAATCCTAACCTCAAAAAAATCACTCTTTACTATATATATCCATATTTCTTGTACATGTTTATACTGTTACCTTCGTTACAGTGCTAGCTATTATGAAATAAAACAAAATATATTCTTCTTAAATTTTTCTAATTTTTATAGTTTTTTTTCTTGTCTGCAAAAAAAGATTTTTTGTGAAAAAATATTTTTTTCTCTCAATTTATGGTGACTGTTCCTTAACCACTGTTTCTACACTGTGGTTCATCAGGATAGAACCAACAACATATTATTGATTGAAGCCTTATATCCAGAGATTGGAGTGGAATTATTGATTCTCTTTTTGGAGACAAATAGAAGAGATAATACTCTTTAAATAAAACAACAACAAAATATTCTTAATGCATTGTAACGGTACTTTTTTCTCGTTGTTTGAAATATGCAGGGAATATTTGCATTTTTATGTGGTTCAACAGAATAGAACCACCTTTTAATTGCTCTATAAATCAAACGAAAACATATAGTTTATATTAAAAAAAAATATTCTAATTATTTTATCTGAATATTAATTTAATAGTGTGTACTTTTACCGTTATTCACAATAACCTCATAAATTCTATCTTTCAATGAGTCGTATAGGGATTTTAAGTAGCCAAGGGAAATTTCTGTCCATGCTACTTGAATTCCTTCAATGAGGTCATCTTTGGTTCCGTACTGCTTTCCTCCTTCGTAGACCTTACGGGTTAGCCAAACCCAAACAGTTTCAATAATGTTTAGGTCGGGTGAGTATGGCGGCCAATTTAAAACGTCAATATTTTGGTTCGATATCCACGATTTTACTACACCTGCTGTATGTATCGGTGCATTATCATGTTGATAAATCCACTCTAGTGGTCCAAAAATATCCCTAATTTTGGGAAAAACTAGTTCCAAAAGATTTTTGTAATGATTTCCTGTCATTCGGGTACTTTGTATGACAAGGTCAATAGTTCCGTAGTATGAAATCGCTCCCCATATCATAACGCCGCCCTCTCTGCTGTGATGACGGCTCAGAAATGTTTCATCTTTTCTCACATCGTGAAAATAAAAGTTATAACCATCGGGGCCATCCAAGTTAAACTTTTTCATCGGAAAAAATTACTTTTCGCCAATCCTTATCTGTTACGTGGCTTTGTACATCCCATGTCATGTGTTCTTTAGCAAATTGAAGACGTTGTTATTGGCGAGCTGCATTTAATGGAGGTTTTTTCTGTAGCTTTCGGAGCTGTAGATGTCCACTGCTCAAAATAGCACGACGAACTGTTGATTTGCTAGCATTAACTCCTGCTAAATGCTTGATTTTAGAGGTGGAATGCGCCGAATTTGAGGCAATTACAGTAATTTTTCGCCTGTCCTGAGGTGTTAAAGCTGTGCATTTGCCTCCTTTATAATTTTTATTGTAATTGTGCTGATTTTTAATATAGTTCATTACCACGTTATGACTTCGTCCGATTTTTCTACCGATTTCGCGATAAGAATATTTTTCTGAGTGGTAAACATCTATTTTTATCATTTCCGACGAACTCAATGCACTTTTTCTACCCATTTTGATTTTATAATATAGTGTCACAATCTATAACTTTAATTTTATTTTGTTTTTATAAAACTTTATCACAACCGAAGACTGATTTAAGCAAATACTGAATGTGGTTCTATTCTGTTGAACCACACAAAAAAAGCAAATATTCCCTGCATATTTCAAACAACGGGAGAAAACTACCGTTACAATACATTTAAAATATTTTGTTGTTGTTTTATTTTAAGAGTATAATCTCTTCTATATGTCTCAAAAAAGAGAATCAATAATTCCACTCCAATCTCTGGATATAAGGTTTATATCAGCAATATGTTGTTGGTTCTATCCTGATGAACCACAGTGTATGTGAATTTGATATTCGCAACATTTGTAGCCATTGTAATTACCTTTAATTAGACATATGAACGACATAAAATTCATATAATATTTCGAAAATTAGAGTACAAATATTAAATTAATTTTACTAAAAAATATCCATAAACATTTTTTAATACCTCTTTTTCGAGTTTACAAAGTCCAAATGCATCAAAAAACGTTATATTTGTCCCTCGGAAAATGTTGTGCTGCCTAGTGTAATTATAATTCTTTGTCCGAATTTCATATTTTTAAAACAAAGATCGTCTTAGATATTTACTCTTGAGAGAAGAATTTCCCTATTCAAAGCTCGTGACAATTTTCAAAGAAACCCCACTTCTTTCTTCCCAAAAAAGAAAGCACTGCATAGTTTCAACCCTGTTTAATTGTGGCCACCCATTTTCATTTAGAACCTTTTTGTGATTTTTTTGCTTGAAATGCTAATAAAATCCTAGAACGAAAAAAACTTATAAAATATTCCAAACACGCAGGAAGCATTTTGTACATAACGTAAGTGACACCGAAATGTTAAAACAAATTTGTTTCACGGCCTATTCGGAGCGGTTTTACAACCGACCGCAAATGAGGAATTGTTGTTGTTTTATTTTATATTTATTTAGTAATGCAGCCAGCGCATCCACCCAACAACAACGGAAAAAAATTCATACAAAAATAATATCGAAAACATTCTGCTCGACATTCATTGGAGATTGAAGCGAGGGCGAAGGCGTCCGTCCGTCCACATGTAGGTACGTACTTGTACTATGTGTTGGCATAGTAAAATCTCCGTACTATTCACGGAGGAACTATAAAAAAATCACGCAACACTAAATCCCACTTAAATACACTTTAAATACAGGATATGAAGGATATGCTCCTTGACAAAATGAGGATATAAAAACAACACCAAATACCGATATACAAATAATAAAAGCAACAACAACCACAAGGACCACGACACCGACAGAAAAACGAGAAGACGAAAATGAAAACGAAGCAATTGAGCAACATCGAAGAAACGCATAAAAAAACCTAAAACAACACAAAAAGGACAATGGCATGGCAAAGAAGACGACGACGACGGCGACGACAAAAATAAAAGAACATCTTAAATGACACTTGCTCTGATTCCAGAGCAACCGCATTAAATGCCAGAACGAAGAAATGCTATAAAATGTCATCTCCCAAGAAGGGTAGGGATAAATGCTGCTGCTGCCGCCATACCATTCGGTGGCCATGCCATGGAATGGAGACGGACGGACGGAGCGAGTGAATGCTCGAGTGAGTGAACGGGAAAAATATCACATCTTTGGCACATATGGAAGCAAGTGACAATAATCTCAAAACAATTCACTTGCTGGCTGGATATTGTTCCGCAATTCCGGCATTTATGCATATCCTCACATTCACAGAGGAACTTCAACAGAGTCATTTTAATGCACAGAAGGGCTGTAATGAAACAGGGCCTTAAGACACAATGGGAAATGAAGGCAAGAACTAAGTCTGGGCAAATGAATGAGAATTGCTTCTAAGATTAATATTCAAGATTTTCTAAACAAATTCAAGTGATTTTTTATAAGTTCATTAATACTTAAATGTATGAAGATCTCGACATAAACTTTAACTTAATTTTATGAAAAACTATTTTTTTAGTTAAAATGTCCTAAATGAAATTTTTTCCGTACAAAAAAATCTTAGTTTTCTTACCTAAATCCATGGAAATTTTCTTCCACACAAGTAAGAATTTACACATATTAGATCCAATGAAATGTTTTAAGTAAATTTACTACCCTACTTCTAGTAAATGAACTATTTGCTATGACTTTGAAATAAGGAAACTTTACTCATACTTAGTTAATTTTCCTATTTTCAAGGAAATTTTTACTAAACTGGAGTAAAATTGTTGAACTAAATTAGAGTATGGATTTTACTCAAATTTAGGAATGCTATTTTTCTGAGTGAACACCATTTTTTTATGATATCCATGTTTTAATTAAAGTATGCATTGGTTTGACTACTCCATTGATTGTGAAAGTCTCTCTATGGGTTCATGTAGGCTTGCCAGATGATTTTTTTCCTTGTCCCCAAAATATTTATGAAAAATCCCCAATTATCCCCAAAATATAAACAAGTAAGGAAAGGCTAAAGTCGGGCGGGGCCGACTATATAATACCCTACACCACTCCCTGCGTATATACATCGCTTTTATTACTAAACCCAGGTGTTTCATGGGAGCAATTTTATGTAGTTCATATAAATTATACAGTATAAATTCATCTTTAGTCATATTTAACGAATATGATAAATAATTGATCCAATTTTCCGGCAGACAAATACATAATAATAGGATAAATCGGACCGACATTTGAAAGGAGGCCTATAACAACACCGGCTCAAAACATGGGCCTATATTTTTCTCATTCACTGTAGGTATTCATAGTTGAAATATATCATGATGCGATGTAAGACGTAGTTTGTAGAGCTGTATTAGAGTAGAATGGGTTATTGGGTTATTCCAAAATGTGGACACATATATTTGACTTTGTATTCTGAAATATAATATAATCTGCAAAATTTGCGTTCTTAAGGGGTAAAAATTAAAATGGGGCCATTTGCAAGTGCTCTACATTAAAAAGAGGTTCCATATAGATCACTTTCAAAGTAGGTATTCTTAGTTGAAATTTGACATGATATAAAAAATTATATCGAGATTTAATGCACGATGTGGGTTCTAGAGATGTAATAGAGTGGAATGGGGGCCCAATTTGTATGGGGGTTATACCAAAATATGGACCCATATATTTGACTTTCATAATATGTTTTCTTAGTTGAAATATATGAGGGCTATATCTAAATCTGAACCGATCTTACCCACTTTCACCATAGGTTTTTTAGTTGGATTATAAGATGTTGTGCCAATTTAAAAAAAAATCGGGTACAATATGTGGTTTCTAAAGCGGAGAAAGCGAAATCGGGAGCGACATTTGTATGGGGGCTATATCTAAATCTGAACCGATCTTACCCAATTTTTGCATAGGTGTTTCTAGTTGGATTTTAAGATGTTCTGCAAAATTTAAAGAAAATCGGGTACAATATGTCGTTTCTAGAGCGGAAAATGTCAAATCGGGAGCGACATTTGTATGGGGGCTATATCTAAATCTAAACCGATCTTACCCAATTATTGCATACGTGTTTCTAGTTGGATTAAAAGATGTTCTGCATAATTTAAAGAAAATCGGGTACAATATGTGGTTTCTAGAGCGGAAAATGTCAAATCGGGAGCGACATTTGTATGGGGGCTATATCTGAATCTGAACCGATCTTACCCAATTTTTGCATAGGTGTTTTTAGTTGGATTATAAGATGTTCTGCCAAATTTAAAGAAAATCGGGTGCAATACGTCGTTTCTAGAGCGGAAAATGTCAAATCGGGAGCGACATTTGTATGGGGGCTATATCTAAATCTGAAGCGATCTTACCCAATTTTTGCATACGTGTTTCCAGTTGGATTATAAGATGTTGTGCCAAATTTAAAGAAAATCGGGTACAATATGTGGTTTCTAAAGCGGAAAAAGTTCTAGCCATGTCCGTCCGTCCGTCTGTTGAAAGCACGCTAGCATCTAAACGAAAGGAGCTAGAATGTTCAATAAATGCGTCTTATAGTCGTAGATCGGTTGGGATTGAAATGGGGCGAAATCGGCCCAAAGGGAAAAATTTTTTTCTCACAAGGACTAAAAATACCCATAATAATCCCTAATATTTTAGCGTATTTAAGCATGTTTTTTGAGTATGTCTGTTTATATTTGCTTGATATTTGGTACGCGCATTCCACTTATAGCAAAAACGTGCACCATAAAGTGATTCTTATTTGTAGGGGGTGAAATGGGGCAAAAAAGGGATAAAAATGGTACATATTAAACGACAACTGCTAGAAACACGAAATTCGGTGTGTACAATGTACACTGTACATTCCTCCAATTGAGTAGATACATAATATAAAAGTATTTTTTCCAAATTCGTACGTTTAAGGGGTAAAATGGGAATAGAGGGATAAAATGGCACCAACCAAACGGCTGTACCTAGAATAATGAAATTCGGTGTATACATTCCTCAGATTGCATAGACAAGTAAAATACACGGATTTTTCAAATTCGTACTTTTTGGGGTTAAAATGAAAAAAAGGGATAAAAATAGTACCAATCAAATGACCGCAGCTGGAGTCATGAAATTCGGAGTATACATTCCTCTGACTGTGTAGGCACGGAAAATAAACTGATTTTTCGAATTTCGTAATTTTTGGGGCCAAAATATAAAAAGGGGATAAAAATAGTACCAACCAAATGACCGCAGCTAGAGTCATGAAATTCGGAGTATACATTCCTTTGACTACGTAGACATGAAAAATAAAAGGTTTTTTCCAAATTCGTACTTTCAAGGGATACAATGGGTACGGAGGGATAAAAATGGTACCAACCAACCGGCTACACCTGGAATAACGAAATTCGGTGTATACATGCGTCTGATTGCGTAGACACTTAAAATAAACAGACTTTTCGAAATTCCTATTTTTGGGGGTTAAAATGAAAAAAGGGGATAAAAATAGTACCAATAAAATGACCGCAGCTAGAGTCATGCAATTCGGAGTATACATTCCTCCGACTGCGTATACACGGAAAATAAACGGATTTTTCGAAATTTTTACTTTCATGGGATACAATGGTACAGAGGGAGAAAAATAGTACCAACTAAACGACTACAGCTAGAATGATGAAATTCTAATTGCGTAGAAACGTCAAGGGGGTAAAAATGGTACCAACCAAATGGGCGCAGCTGGAATCATGGAATTCGGTGTATACATTCCTCTGACTGCATAGACAAATTCGTATTTTTTTCAAATTCTTAATTTTTCTTTTACGGCAAAAATTGGTTGAATCATGAAGTTAGGTTATTTTGCACTATGTACGTCTCATAATGGATTTTCAAAATTAGTACTTTTGGAATTAAAATAGAATGGAAATACAACCAACTGTAGAACCTACTACATACCAATATTTATGATATTTAAGCTTTTTGAAAATATAAATAGAAGAATCTTTATTTTTTGATTTGAAATAAATAATCGTTTGAAATAATTAAAATATTATATTCATTTATAAAATTATATTTTTAATATTTTTAGGTGTTTTGATTTGGCTATATAAAAAAATTATATTTTCCTGTAATATTACTGCACTTCTACGAAAATCGACATCCTCTGTGGAATGCAATCCATGGTGGAGGGTATATAAAGTTTGGTCCGGCCGAACTTAACGCCGTTTTTACTTGTTAAATTTTCTATGCTGGCATCAAAATCCATAAAAGATGGAAAAAAGATCGGAAAAATGTTTTTTTTTTTAAATCTAGCATTCGAAAAGTTCTCCCGTCCTAAAGAAAATCAGCTCTACCAAAGTCGCAAAAATTTAGAAAAACTTATTTTTTAATTTCCTATGCTGGCGTCAAAATCCATAAAAGATAAAAAAATAATTAAAAAAATTAAAAACGAAGAGAACAAAGTCTGTATTATGTTTATTTTCTAATAGTTTTTGTCGTCTTAGTAAAGAAAGCAAAGAATGGTCAAAAAACATCTATGGATAAATATAGAAGTTATGACCATTCTTGTTCTACAAGAAGTAATAGCCTTTTAAGACCTCCGGCGAAATCGAGCCTAAAAAATTTAAATTTTCCCCATTTGTTGGTGATTTTGTCTAAACCTCTGTTTCTGAAATTGAAATTGTAAAATTGATATTCGACCATCTTGCAGTCTTTAATTTGTCATATAAAAGGGCGTGATCGTGCACATACTTCCAAATAGTAGTAGTAATTAAAAATAATTTTTTGTGTTGATTTTATGGAACATTACACTGAAAGAATTTTCCTTCATAATATTTATGAAGCGTTTTCATAAAAGGTTTTTCATAAATTTAGTGATTTTTTTTAATGTATGAAAAATTCATAAATACAATACAATTTCATATAATTTTTCAATAACATTTCATAAAACAAAATTGTTAAATTAGTGAAACTTAGGTTCATAAGATCAAAGAAAGATTTCAATGTATTAAGGAAACAATTCTTAAATATTATGACATATGTCATAACCAATAAAATAAATAATAATAAAATAAATAAAATAATGTTATGAAATGTGTTGATGAATATAATGAAGGATTTCATAGTTTTTATGAAATGTTTCATAACATACAACACCGACAAAAGTATAAACCCTGATTGCAATGCAATCTTACATCGGATCATAATATATTTCAACTATGAATAACTACCGTGAATGAATATAGGCCCATGCTTTGAACCAGGCCCCTCCTTTCAAATATCGGTCCGATTCAACCTATTACTACTGTATAATTTGTATTTGTCTGCCGGAAAATTGAATCAATTATTTGCCATATTCGTTAAATATAACTAAAGACGAAATGTATAATTTATATGAACTACATAAAATTGCTCTCAACAAATACCTGGGTTTAGTAATACAAGCGAAGTATATACGCAGGGAGTGGTATAGGGTATTATATAGTCGGCCCGACCGACTTTAGCCTTTCATAACTTGTTTTTTAATTATACTATATAAGAAACAAATAAAAATTTGGTGTTCGCGACTTAAAAAATTAGTTTTATATGCATTGAGGGCCCCATGTGCATGGCCCTGACCACCTTCAGTCCCACAGCAGCCCGCAACACATTTGCAAACACTTTATGACCCTTCGCACTGTACGGTGAATTAATGGCACCCCCCACAATACTTTGAAAGCGATCCTAAGGATCTGATTAATTTGTCAAACAAGAAAAAGCGAAAACAACCTCTCGAAAGTTGCAAATAAAAAATTGCGTGGTATTGACAACATTTTTGTTTTATTCCGCAATTTTTGATAACCTTGCTACTCTACTCGCATATCCTTAGAAACGCACATTCAGGCAGCGGTGTGTGTGTGTGGATATGTCCTGTTGCCGAAAGTCTGCAATTGATTGCAGGATATCGTATGTTCAGCATTTGTGCTCTTCGTTTTTTATGTGATACTTAACATGTTTTCGGTATATTTTTTTTTGTCGTCGAGGTTGATGGCGAATGGCTGCTATTCCATTCGATTCCTTTCGTTTCGGTCGGGATGGTTGGTGTGGATGGGATGGTTGTTGGATGTCGGTGGGCTCCTTTGGTCTGTTGTTGATTTTATTGAGTTGTTTTTATTGCCACATGAGGTTACACTTCTGTGCCTACTTTTTTATTTCCGCATTATTTTAACCACAGACCCACTTAGGTTTTCCTTACATCCAGCGTCCCTTCGCCGCTCTCGCCTGGTCCTTGTGTTTTTTGTTATGTTTTCGCCTGCATTACGCGCCTATTTAGGAGCCATAATTTGTGTGGCACTTGTGACACTTTTTTGTGTCGTTTCGTTTATTCTGAAGGATTTCGTGATATTTAGTTTTGGATTTTAAGGATAACAAATAGCATGTAAATGGTAGTGTTTATTGACGCTTGCACACATACATTCATACATACAGACATACATGTGTCGAGATTTTTCATATTATCACAAATTATATATCGACGAGTAGAGATCTGGAATGGGAAAAATCAAAGGAGCCGGCCAAAGGCTACACTCAATCAAGTGGACAGACTGGGAATATTACAACAATATCCAATATTATTAAGCAGGGCACAAATGACCCTGGAAAACCATATGGAAGTGGAAGAAGGACGTTCATTTAAAAATAAGTTAATTACCGCTTCGAAGAGGTATAAAATAAAATATCCTTTGCACTTGTTTTCCTCTCTTTCACATTCATCATCCGCGGCATATTTTTATTTCCGGTCTGTAAAAAATCCTTCAAATCCTTTTCACATTCCGCCTGGCTGACTAACTATTACCTAAGTCCAAACACCATATTGTCTGATCTCGATTTTATTTCAAATCATTGCCCGGGATTCACGCATGACCAATAACTTATAGAATATGAAATGCAAAGAAAAGAAAAGGACTGCCGGCCTTAAATGCGCTAAATGCTGACCAAAAGGGGATGCGCCAAAAACACTACGCCACACCAACGCCTCTAACGGCGAAGGCTTCAAAGCAAAGAGATTCACCGAAATTAGGTCAGCATAAAATAATGCACAGCCACACAAAGAGATTAATTACTCCGACCAAAAAAAAAGGATGATGATTTAAGAGCACCAACACACAAAAATAAATGCCCTCTCAATGGACAATGCGGAGGGTAACAAGATAAAATGTGGGAACATTTGTTTTGTACTTGCAACGAAATAATATGCAACATTGCAGTTGCACGTGCAGTTGCAAGTAATGCAGCCAAATAAAGGATCATTAAAGGATAACAGTGTTCTTCTCGAACAAAAGGTGTTGAACAGATTTTGTATTAATGTGAAAATTATTTCCTTTTTTTGGTCGACTGGAACAAGTGTGAGAATTATGATTTCAGAGAGATTTATATGTATGAACAACAGATGATATCTTGCAATCAGTTGTTTGGGAAAATATGTAATCGATTCATTTGGCAGAGCAGGAGATTGAAATTTCCCATCCTTGTTGGCCATTGATGGCTAAAAATATTTTTAAATTATTTAAGGTTAGAGGATTTTCATACAATCCACTCGATTACACTTGCACACAAAGATTTTGTCGAAGGGCTAGAGATACCACTTTCAGATGTCCTTTGGATTTCTAAACTCAAAACGATATTATTTTTTTTTGCTATTTGTACTCTCATTTTATATAATTAAAATCAGAAACTGAATGACCTATTAAGGACAATTATGATGGTTAAAAAATGTTGCCAATTTCACTGTCACTTAGAGACAGTGCTTTAGAAACTGTAGCCAAAAAATGCGAAAACAATTATTTATTTTTTAATATTTGTTTGCAGCACCGAAAAAAAAACAGAAAAAAGTCGGAAAAATATTTTGTTTTATTATTTTATGATTTTATTTTCTAATAAAGGGTGTTTTTTATTGGGGTATAGAACTTTAAGTTGGCATCACTTTTTTAACTGGCGGCCATTTTGTCAGCTGTCAAGTGATTAATATTTAGTTTGGTTTGCCATTTCATCATGAACAGGTTGACAAAAGAACAACGCTTGCAAATCGTGCAAATTTATATTTATTTAAATTAGTAATGGTTCAGTTCGCGAAGTTCACCGCAAGCTCCGTCCATTTTATGGTCGACATAATCGTCCATCAGAGCAATTAATTCGGTTAACCATGGATCGTTTTCGCACTACGTTTACTCTATGTGATAATACGAAGCAACAATTGCCGCTGTAGAGCAAAGTGTTGAAGAGGACCCGAATGAATCGATTCGCCACCGTGCACAGCAATTGGAGCTTTGTTCATCAACTTTATGGAAGATTTTGCGCAAAGATCTTGGCTTGCGACCTTACAAGATCCAGCTTGTGCAAGAATTAAAGCCGCGAGACCATGCAATGCGTCGTGATTTAGGTGTATGGGCCGAAAATGAGATTCATCTCGATGCTGATTTTCATCACAAAATTTTGTTCAGTGATGAGGCTCATTTTTGGTTGAATGGCTACGTCAACAAGCAAAATTGCCGCATTTGGAGTGAAGAGAATCCACATGAGACCCTTGAGACGCCATTACATCCACAAAAACTGACTGTTTGGTGTGCTCTATGGGCTGGTGGAGTCATTGGGCCATACTTCTTCCGAAATAATGCTGGAGAGTCAGTTACCGTTAATGAAGACCGGTATAGAGCCATGATAAGCGACTATTTTGTTCCCGAATTGGATGGCATGAATGTGGATGAGTTGTGGTTCCAACAAGACGGCGCTACATGCCACACAGCGCACGTCACAATCGAATTATTGAAGGAAACATTCGATGAGCGCATAATTTCGCGGAATGGACCTGTCAATTGGCCACCAAGATCGTGTGATTTGACACCATTGGATTATTTTCTTTGGGGATATGTGAAGTCGCTCGTCTACGCCAACAAACCAGAAACGTTAGGGGACTTGGAAGCCAACATTCGTGGCGTTATTGAAAATTGGACCTGTAGAATTGGCTATATTCGATCCAGCCGCGGCGGCCACATGCCCGAAATCATATTTAAACATTAATGGCATAAAATTATCCTTCCAATAAAGCCAAATTGATGGACATTAAAACGATTTTCTTGTGTTTTATTTCAATTCGAAGTTCTATACCTCAATAAAAAACACCCTTTAGATGAAATGTTAACACAGAAAAGAAGGCATATTTAAATATTGGTAAATGTAAGGGATTTCAAATATTAATTAATTGGAATGTTAGTACAAAAATGAAAACAAAAAAATCCATAGATCACGAAACTCACGTACCTTAACATCATATGAATTCAGATTTTATCTTATAAAGTAACCAACTTTGAGAAGTCGTCGCATGATGTTGAATATATCCTACCTGACGAATATCATTCAGGAAAATTTGAACTGAGACTTTATGTTGAATAGAATTCTGATAAATTTGATTCATGTCATAATTTTATACCCTCCACCTCCAGGATGGGGGTATATTCACTTTGTCATTCCGTTTGTAACACCTTGAAATATTCACCGGAGACTCCATAAAGTATATATATTCTGGGTCGTGGTAAAATTCTAAGACGATATAGCGTGTCTGTTGAAAGCACGATAGCGGCCGAACGAAATGAGCTAGGAGGTTCAAATTTTTCCTAAATGTGTGTTAAGGTTGCAGATCGGTTGGGATTGAAAGTGGACGAAATCGGCCCAGAGGGAAAAATTTTTCCCTCACATGGACTGAAAATACCCCTAATAATTCGAGTATCTCAACATGTTTTATGAACATATTAGCTTGTATTTACTTGATATTTGCAATGCGCATTCCCTTCATAGCATAAAAGGGCACCATAGAGTGATTTTCATTTGTATGTGGCGAAATGGTACAAAAAGGGATAAAAATGGTACCTATCAAACTACAACAGATAGAAACGCTAAATTTGGCGAGTACATTCCTCTAATAGAGTAGATACATAATATAAAAGTATTTTTTCTAAATTCGTACTTTTAAGGGGTTAAATGGGGATAGAGGGACAAAAATAGTACCAACCTAACGGCTGCACCTAGAATAATGAAATTCGATATATACATTCTTCTGATTGCGTAGACACGTAAAATAAAAGATCTTTCCAAAATTCGTACTTTTTTGGTACAAATGGAAAAGGGAATAAAAATAGTACCTACTAAATGACAGCAGCTAGAATCGTGAAATTCGGTGTATACATTCCTCTGACTGCGCAGACACGAAAAATAAAACGTTTTTTCCAAAATTCGTACTTTTAGATGTCGTACTCTTGAGGGGGCAAAATTGGAAAAAGGGGATAAAAATGGTACCAACAAAATGGCCGCTGATAGAATCATGGAATTCGGTGTATACATTCTGACTATGAAGGGAAAATGAGTTTTTTCGAAATTTGTACATTTGGGCGGAGAATGGGGCGAATGGGGATATCTTTAAAATTTATACTTTTCTTATCACTTTGTCAGTATCTGAAAATGCTTCTTTCTAATGGCGACTGACAATCGCCTAATATTTAGGCATGTTCACTTTCACAATTACAGCATTTTATTTATATATAGTAGTCGATTCTAAACAGTGCGCATAAGTATACATTATAGTTTGAAATAGTAATCAAATATAGAAATGTACATAAACATATCACAATTTTCGTAATATGGTACTGTACTCTTATGTAAAGTCGACATCATTTAATCTGCTGATAATACTGTGGAATGCACTCCGTGGTGGAGGGTATATAAGATTCGACCCGGCCGAACTTAACGCCTTCTTACTTGTTTTATATTTTTATTCAAAGTTTTTATTGAAATTCCAGTTTTTCTTGAACTTACCTTTAATATTTCGTTACCAAAATATAAAAAGGGCTCAACTAAATTTTTTTGCAGATCGAGATTTGTGGTTATTTTAACAAAACACAACAAGTTCGGTCATAATAAAGAAAATATCACTTTGCAGAAAATGTTAGTTGAGTCTTTTTTATATTTTGGCAACGAGTTGTACTATCATTTTGGAAGTGTTCTAAAATAATTATCTTCATAATATTTACAACATGTTTCATAAACTACAAATCAATGAAAAGTGTCATAGAATTTCGGAAACATTTCTATGAAATGCAATTCTCCATTCAATTATTTTTTTCATACAAGTTCTTTATTTTTCATACTATATTTATGAAAATTTTCATAGTTTTAAAAAATTAATATTTTCTAAGCAAAAAAAAATGTTGATTTTTTGTACTTGCGGGACATTAGCTGAATCGCCAGTTGATAGACCCCATCATCATTGTGAGAACCTTTGCAATGAATATGTCTTTGACCCAAATCAGGGTACATAGTTATATAAGACTTAACCTAGGAGAAATGAGAATTGCTACACTGAAAAAATTATCATCATCGTATTTATGATTTGGTCATAACCTCAGTGAAAAACTTCATTAAAAAATCGTTAAAGATGCACTTCTAAAAATTGTTGGAAAGTGTCATAGAATTTCTGAAACATTTCATAAAATCTATGAAATGCAGTTCTTCATTAAATGAATTTGTCATACAATTTCTTTATTTTCCAAAAATATAATTTATGAAGTTTC
>CANDYM010000406.1:116396-138129 GCA_947397865.1 Polietes domitor
AAACGCATAAAAAAAACCTAAAACAACACAAAAAGGACAATGGCATGGCAAAGAAGACGACGACGACGGCGACGACAAAAATAAAAGAACATTTTAAATGACACTTGCTCTGATTCCAGAGCAACCGCATTAAATGCCAGAACGAAGAAATGCTATAAAATGTCATCCCAAGAAGGGTAGGGATAAATGCTGCTGCTGCTGCCGCCATACCATTCGATGGCCATGCCATGCCTTGGGACGGACGGACGGAGCGAGTGAATGCTCGAGTGAGTGAACGGGGAAAAATATCACATCTTTGGCACATATGGAAGCAAGTGACAATAATCTCAAAACAATTCACTTGCTGGCTGGATATTGTTCCGCAATTCCGGAATTTATGCATATCCTCACATTCACAGAGGAACTTCAACAGAGTCATTTTAATGCACAGAAGGGCTGTAATGAAACAGGGCCTTAAGACACAATGGGAAATGAAGGCAAGAACTAAGTCTGGGCAAATGAATGAGAATTGCTTCTAAGATTAATATTCAAGAATTTTCTAAACAAATTGAAGTGATTTTTTATAAGTTCATTAATACTTAAATGTATGAAGATCTCGGCATAAACTTCAACTTAATTTTATGAAAAACTATTTTTTTAGTTAAAATGTCCTAAATGAAATTTTTTCCGTACAAAAAAATCTTAATAGTTTTCTTACTTAAATCCATGGAAATTTTCTTCCACAAAAGTATGAATTTACACATATTAGATCCAATGAAATGTTTTAAGTAAATTTACTACCCTACTTTCTTAGTAAATGAACTATTTGCTATGACTTTGAAATAAGGAAACTTTACTCATACTTAGTTAATTTTCCTATTTTCAATGAAAATTTTTACTAAACTGGAGTAAAATTGTTGAACTAAATTAGAGTATGGATTTTACTCAAATTTAGGAATGCTATTTTTCTGAGTGAACACCATTTTTTATACAATACACCACTTCGTGGGCTAGGGTATTATAAGTTAGTTTCGCGCCAAATGTTTGTAACACCAAGAAATAATCGAGCTAGACCCACCTTTAAGTATACGGATCGGCTTAGAATCACCAGCTAAGTCGATTTAACGATGTCTGTCTGTCCGTCTGCTGTCCATCTAAGCTTGTTCGCACTCTACAGGTCGCTATTGTTGTCCGATTGTCATGAAACTTGGCAGAAGTTATTTTTTCTGGCCAAGGACCATCGGTATTGAATTTGGAGGGAAATCGGTTCAGATTTAGATATAGCCCCCATACAAATGTCGCTCCCGATTTGACTTTGTCCGCCCTATAAAGCACATATAGTACCCAATTGTCTTCAAAATTGGCATAACACCTTATAATCAAAGTAGAAATACCTGTGGTGAAAGCGGGTTAGATCGGTTCAGATTTAGATATAGCCCCCATACAAATATCGCTCCCGATTTCACTATTTCCGCTTTAGAAACCACATATTGTACCCGATTTTCTTTAAAATTGGCACAACATTTTATAATCCAGCTAGAAACACCTATGCAAAAATTGGGTAAGATCGGTGCAGATTTAGATATAGCCGCCATACAAATGTCGCTCCCGATTTGACATTTTCCACTCTAGAAACCACATCTTGTACCCGATTTTCTTTAAATTTGGCACAACATCTTATAATCCAACCAGAAACACCTGTGCAAAAATTGGGTAAGATCGGTTCAGATTTAGATATAGCCCTCATACAAATGTCGCTCCCGATTTGACTTTTTCCGCTCTAAAATCCACATCTTGTACCCGATTTTCTTTAAATTTGCCACAACATCTTATAATCCAACTAGAAACACCTATGCCGAATTTGGATAAGATCGGTTCAGATTTAGATATAGCCCCCATACAAATGTCGCTCCCTATTTGACTTATAAAGCACATATAGCACCCGATTTTCTTCAAATTAGGCTTAACACATTATAATCAAACTAGAAATACCTGTGGCGAAAGCGGGTTAGATCGGTTCAGATTTAGATATGGCCCAATACAAATGTCGCTCCCGATTTTACTTTTTCCGCTCTGAAATCCACATCTTGTACCCGATTTTCTTTAAATTTGACTCAACATCTTACAATCCAACTAGAAACACCAATGCAGAATTTGGTAAAATCGGATCAGATTTAGATATAGCCTCCATACAAATGTTGCTCCCGATTTGACTTTTTCCGCTTTATAAACCACATATTTTACCCGATTTTCTTTAAATTTGGTACAACATCTTATAATCGATCTAGAAACACCTATGCAGAATTTGGGTAAGATCGGTTCAGATTTAGATATAGCCCCTATATAAATGTCGCTCACTATTTCACGTTTTCCGCTTTAGAAACCACATCTTGTACCCGATTTTCTTTAAAATTGGCACAACATTTTATAAGCGAACTAGAAACACCTATGCAGAAAGTGGGTAAGGTCGGTTCAGATTTAGATATAGCCTCCATACAAATGTCATATGTCCATACAGAACTTTCAAAATAAGTTCTTCCAGTTCAAATATAACGTATTGTGCTCACTTCAAAGAAATTCGGATAAAATTTCTGGGACGGATAAAATCTGTCTGGGACCGAAATTTGTATTGGATCTATATGTAAATCTGAACCGATCTGATCCATTTTCACCATGGTTGTTTCTAGTTGAAATATAAGATATTTTGAAAGATTTGTATTAGATCTGTTAAAATATGTGGTTTAGAGAGTGGAAAAAGTGAAATCGGGAGAGAAATTTGTGTAGCTGCTATATATAAATCTAACCCGATCTGGCCCATTTTTAACACAGGTGTTTCTAGTGGAACTATAAGATGTTTTGCAAATTTTGAAGAAAATCTGTCAAAATATGTGGTATCTAGAGCGGAAAAAGTCAAATTGGGAGCGAAATTTGTATGGGAGCTATATATAAATCTGAACCGATCTGACCACTTTTCATCATGGGCGTTTCTAGTTAATATATAAGATAGTTTGCCAAATTTGAAGACAATCTGATACAATATGTGGTTTCTAGAGCGGAAAAAATCAAATCGGGAGCGAAATTTGTATGGGAGCTATATATAAATCTGAACCGATCTGACCAATTTTCCTCATGGGCGTTTCTAGTTGAAATATAAGATAGTTTGCCAAATTTGAAGAAAATGTGTTAAAATATGTGGTATCTAGAGTGAAAAGAGTCAAATCGGGAGTGAAATTCGTATATCTAAATCTGAACCGATTTTCTTCAAATTAAATAGCGTTCGTTCTTATCCCGAAAAACTTCGTTGTGCAAAGTTTCATTTGGTTCTGTCTACAATTGCGACCTGTATCGTGATGGACGGACAGACAGACAGACAGACAGACAGACAGACGGACGGACATTGCTAAGTCGATTCAAAAAGTGATTCTAAGTCGATCGGTATAATTAACAATGGGTCTATCTCCCTTCCTTTTGGGTGTTACAAACAAATGCACAAAGACATAATACTCTCGTGGAGTGTATAAAAATTATCTCGATTTTGACAACAGTAAAACAGTGAAACAGTAAACGTTGTAGAGGGTGCAATAATGTAAACATTGCTGAAACTCTGTATGGGCGAGTGCACTAAAGTCATGTAGAGGTCGAAAATTCGAATAGAGCTGAATCTCTGCATGCTCCGATTGCAATAAAAGAAGCAAAAGGAAAATCTCACACAGACACCATCGTTGTGCTTTTAACAAGCAAATGACGAACATATCGCATCACTTGCTGTGGTGTAATCAGCGCCTAACCTGCAGCGAGAGCTACTGCTTCTCTCCCTTACTAATCTACTGAAAAAGAAGCAGGAGTACAAGGGTACCATTAATTTAACCCATAAACATGTTTCCAAGATTATAGTACACATTTTAGCAACAAATTTTCACAACAGCTGTACTAAAGTCGAAAAATTTAGAAAAACTTATTTTTTATACCCTCCACCTCCAGGATGGGGGTATACTAACTTTGTCATTCCGTTTGTAATACCTTGAAATATCGACCTGAGACCCTATAAAGTATATATATTCTTGATCGTCATAAAATTCTAAGACGATCTAGCCATGTCCGTCCGTCTGTTGAAAGCACGCTAGCATCTAAACGAAAGGAGCTAGAATGTTCAAATTTTCCATAAATGCGTCTTATAGTCGTAGATCGGTTGGGATTGAAATGGGGCGAAATCGGCCCAAAGGGAAAAATTTTTTCCTCACAAGGACTAAAAATACCCATAATAATCCCTAATATTTTAGCGTATTTAAGCATGTTTTTTGAGTATGTCTGTTTATATTTGCTTGATATTTGGTACGCACACTCCACTTATAGCAAAAACGTGCACCATATTTGTAGGGGGTGAAATAGGGCAAAAAAGGATAAAAATGGTACATATTAAACGACAACAGCTACAAACACGAAATTCGGTGTGTACATTCCTCCAATTGAGTAGATACATAATATAAAAGTATTTTTTCCAAATTCGTACTTTTAAGGGGTAAAATGGGAATAGAGGGATAAAAATGGTACCAACCAAACGGCTGTACCTTAGAGCGTACCAGGTTACAAGTAAAAAAAAAAAGTTCGCCGTACACCTTCGAATATGAAGTATTATTGAAAGGTAGTTTCAAAAAAATTTTTTTTATTTTTTTATGCCGAACGTAGGGGTCGCGCTTTTACATTTTTCTATATAACTTCTGCATTTATAAACGGATTTTAAAGTGTGATACATCGATGTTTTTGTCCGATTTTTTTGTCTTTGAAGTCATTGAGCTCAAACATGATTCATGATTTTATGCGAGCTTTAATTTTCGATTATTAGAGTGGTACATTAGGGTAGTAGCAACTGAGAAATGATGGGTAAGTACCAGAAGGGGGTGCTTGAGCTCAATGACTTCAAAGACAAAAAAATCGGCCTCGTCGAGACAAAAACATCGATGTATCACACTTTAAAATCCGTTTATAAATACAAGTTATATAGAAAAATGTAAAAGCGCGACCCCTACGTTCGGCATAAAAAAATAAAAAATTTTTTTTTGAAACTACCTTTCAATAATACTTCATATTAGAAGGTGTACGGCGAACTTTTTTTTTGAGGTACGCCCTACTGTACCTAGAATAATGAAATTCGGTGTATACATTCCTCAGATTGCATAGACAAGTAAAATACACCGATTTTTCAAATTCGTACTTTTTGGGGTTAAAATGAAAAAAAGGGATAAAAATAGTACCAATCAAATGACCGCAGCTGGAGTCATGAAATTCGGAGTATACATTCCTCTGACTGTGTAGGCACGGAAAATAAACTGATTTTTCGAATTTCGTAATTTTTGGGGCCAAAATATAAAAAGGGGATAAAAATAGTACCAACCAAATGACCGCAGCTAGAGTCATGAAATTCGGAGTATACATTCCTTTGACTACGTAGACATGAAAAATAAAAGGTTTTTTCTAAATTCGTACTTTCAAGGGATACAATGGGTACGGAGGGATAAAAATGGTACCAACCAACCGGCTACACCTGGAATAACGAAATTCGGTGTATACATTCGTCTGATTGCGTAGACACTTAAAATAAACAGACTTTTCGAAATTCCTATTTTTTGGGGTTAAAATGAAAAAAGGGGATAAAAATAGTACCAATAAAATGAACGCAGCTAGAGTCATGCAATTCGGAGTATACATTCCTCCGACTGCGTATACACGGAAAATAAACGGATTTTTCGAAATTTTTACTTTCATGGGATACAATGGTACAGAGGGAGAAAAATAGTACCAACTAAACGACTACAGCTAGAATGATGAAATTCTAATTGCGTAGAAACGTCAAGGGGGTAAAAATGGTACCAACCAAATGGGCGCAGCTGGAATCATGGAATTCGGTGTATACATTCCTCTGACTGCATAGACAAATTCGTATTTTTTCAAATTCTTAATTTTTCTTTTACGGCAAAAATTGGTTGAATCATGAAGATAGGTCATTTTGGACTATGTACGTCTCATAATGGATTTTCAAAATTAGTACTTTTGGAATTAAAATAGAATGGAAATACAACCAACTGTAGCACCCACTATCTACCAATATTTATGATATTTAAGCTTTTTGAAAATATAAATAGAAGAATCTTTAGTTTTGATTTGAAATAAATAATGGTTTGAAATAATTAAAATATTATATTCATTTATAAAATTATATTTTTAATATTTTTAGGTGTTTTGATTTGGCTATATAAAAAAATTATATTTTCCTGTAATATTACTGCACTTCTACGAAAATCGACATCCTCTGTGGAATGCAATCCATGGTGGAGGGTATATAAAGTTTGGCCCGGCCGAACTTAACGCCGTTTTTACTTGTTAAATTTTCTATGCTGGCATCAAAATCCATAAAAGATGGAAAAAAGATCGGAAAAAATGTTTTTTTTTTTTTAATCTAGCATTCGAAAAGTTCTCCCGTCCTAAAGAAAATCAGCTCTACCAAAGTCGCAAAAATTTAGAAAATCTTATTTTTTAATTTCCTATGCTGGCGTCAAAATCCATAAAAGATAAAAAAATAATTAAAAAAATTAAAAACGAAGAGAACAAAGTCTGTATTATGTTTATTTTCGAATAGTTTTTGTCGTCTTAGTAAAGAAAGCAAAGAATGGTCAAAAAACATCTATGGATAAATATAGAAGTTATGAACATTCTTGTTCTACAAGAAGTAATAGCCTTTTAAGACCTCCGGCGAAATCGAGCCTAAAAAATTTTAATTTTCCCCATTTGTTGGTGACTTTGTCTAAACCTCTGTTTCTGAAATTGAAATTGTAAAATTGATATTCGACCATCTTGCAGTCTTTGATTTGTCATATAAAAGGGCGTGATCGTGCACATACTTCCAAATAGTAGTAGTAATTAAAAATAATTTTTTGTGTTGATTTTATGGAACATTACACTGAAAGAATTTTCCTTCATAATATTTATGAAGCGTTTTCATAAAAGGTTTTTCATAAATTTAGTGATTTTTTTTAATGTATGAAAAATTCATAAATACAATACAATTTCATATAATTTTTCAATAACATTTCATAAAACAAAATTGTTAAATTAGTGAAACTTAGGTTCATAAGATCAAAGAAAGATTTCAATGTATTAAGGAAACAATTCTTAAATATTATGAAATATGTCATAACCAATAAAATAAATAAAATAATGTTATCAAATGTGTTCATGAATATAATGAAGGATTTCATAGTTTTTATGAAATGTTTCATAACTTACAACACCGACAAAAGTGTAAACACTGATTGCAATGCAATCTTACATCGGATCATAATATATTTCAACTATGAATACCTACCGTGAATGAATATAGGCCCATGCTTTGAACCAGGCCCCTCCTTTCAAATGTCGGTCCGATTCAACCTATTACTACTGTATAATTTGTATTTGTCTGCCGGAAAATTGGATCAATTATTTACCATATTCGTTAAATATAACTAAAAAATTTGGTATTCGAGACTTAAAAAAAATAGTTTTATGTGCATTGAGGGCCCCATGTGCATGGCCCTGACCACCTTCAGTCCCACAGCAGCCCGCAACACATTTGCAAACACTTTATGACCCTTCGCACTGTACGGTGAATTAATGGCACCCCCCGCAATACTTTGAAAGCGATCCTAAGGATCTGATTAATTTGTCAAACAAGAAAAAGCGAAAACAACCTCTCGAAGTTGCAAATAAAAAATTGCGTGGTATTGACAACATTTTTGTTTTATTCCGCAAATTTTGATAACCTTGCTACTCTACTCGCATATCCTTAAAAACGCACATTCAGGCAGCGGTGTATGTGAGCACGTGTGTGTGTGGATATGTCCTGTTGCCGAAAGTCTGCAATTGATTGCAGGATATCTTATGTTCAGCATTTGTGCTCTTCGTTTTTTATGTGATACTTAACATGTTTTCGGTATATTTTTTTTGTCGTCGAGGTTGATGGCGAATGGCTGCTATTCCATTCGATTCCTTTCGTTTCGGTCGGGATGGTTGGTGTGGATGGGATGGTTGTTGGATGTCGGTGGGCTCCTTTGGTCTGTTGTTGATTTTATTGAGTTGTTTTTATTGCCACATGAGGTTACACTTCTGTGCCTACTTTTTTATTTCCGCATTATTTTAACCACAGACCCACTTAGGTTTTCCTTACATCCAGTGGCTCTTCGCCTCGCCTTGTCTCTCTCGCCTGGTCCTGGTTGTGTTTTTTGTTATGTTTTCGCCTGCATTACGCGCCTATTTAGGAGCCATAATTTGTGTGGCACTTGTGACACTTTTTTGTGTCGTTTCGTTTATTCTGAAGGATTTCGTGATATTTAGTTTTGGATTTTAAGGATAACAAATAGCATGTAAATGGTAGTGTTTATTGACGCTTGCACACATACATTCATACATACAGACATACATGTGTCGAGATTTTTCATATTATCACAAATTATATATCGACGAGTAGAGATCTGGAATGGGAAAAATCAAAGGAGCCGGCCAAAGGCTACACTCAGTCAAGTGGACAGACTATTACAACAATATCCAATATTATTAAGCAGGGCACAAATGACCCTGGAAAACCATATGGAAGTGGAAGAAGGACGTTCATTTAAAAATAAGTTAATTACCGCTTCGAAGAGGTATAAAATAAAATATCCTTTGCACTTGTTTTCCTCTCTTTCACATTCATCATCCGCGGCATATTTTTATTTCCGGTCTGTAAAAAATCCTTCAAATCCTTTTCACATTCCGCCTGGCTGACTAACTATTACCTAAGTCCAAACACCATATTGTCTGATCTCGATTTTATTTCAAATCATTGCCCGGGATTCACGCATGACCAATAACTTATAGAATATGAAATGCAAAGAAAAGAAAAGGACTGCCGGCCTTAAATGCGCTAAATGCTGACCAAAAGGGGATGCGCCAAAAACACTACGCAACACCAACGCCTCTACCGGCGTAGGCTTCAAAGCCGACAGATTCACCGAAATTAGGTCAGCATAAAATAATGCAGAGCCACACAAAAAGATTAATTACACCGACCAAAAAAAAAGGATGATGATTTAAGAGCACCAACAGAAAAATGCCCTCTCAATGGACAATGAGCAGGGTAACAAGATAAAATGTGGGAACTTTTGTTTTGTACTTGCAACGAAATAATATGCAACATTGCAGTTGCACGTTCAGTTGCAAGTAATGCAGCCAAATAAAGGATCATTAAAGGATAACAGTGTTCTTCTCGAACAAAAGGTGTTGAACAGATTTTGTATTAATGTGAAAATTATTTCCTTTTTTTGGTCGACTGGAACAAGTGTGAGAATTATGATTTCAGAGAGATTTATATGTATGCACAACAGATGATATCTTGCAATCAGTTGCTTGGGAAAATATGTAATGAGATTCGTTTGGCAGAGCAGGAGATTACTAAAGGAGTTTTTGAAATTTCCCATCCATATTGGCCATTGATGGCTAAAAATATTTTGAAATTATTTAAGGTTAGAGGATTTTCATACAATGCACTCGATTACACTTGCACACAAAGATTTCTTTCAGATGTCCTTTGGATTTCTAAACTCAAAATTATATTAAATTTTATTATGGTACCATTACTATTTGAACACTCATTTTGAAATATAAATCAGAAACAGCTCGGTAATAGAACATATACTAAATGCAATTATGATGCCTACGAATGTTGCGAATTTCACTCTCAGTTAGAATCAGTGGTTTAGAAAATGTGGCCAAAAAATGTAAAAACAATTATTATTTTAAAATTTAATTTATTATTTAAACTTAAAATTAAATGTTTAATTCAAAAATTATAATTTAAACATAACAAGTTAAAACGGCGTTAAGTTCGGCCGGGCCGAACTTTATATACCCTCCACCATGGATTGCATTCCACAGAGGCTGTCGGTTTTCGTAGAAGTGCAGTAATATTGCAGGAAAATATAATTTTTTTAATATAGCCCAACCAAAACAAATACAAATATTGAAAAATTAATTTTATAAATAAATATAATATTTTAATTATTTCAATCCACGTTTATAAGGTAATGCTACCAATACGTCAATTCAAAAAATAAATATTCTTATATTTATATTTTCAAAAATATTTTCAAAGCCAAAAATATTGGTAGATAGTTGGTGCTACAGTTGGTTGTATTTCCATTCTATTTTAATTCCAAAAGTACAAATTTTGAAAATCCATTATCAGACGTACATAGTGCAAAATAACCTCACTTCATGATTCAACCAATTTTTGCCGTAAAGGAAAAAGTACGAATTTGGAAAAATCCGTCTATTTTCCGTGACTATGCAGTCAGAGGAATGTATACACAGAATTCCATGATTCCAGCTGCGCTCATTTGGTTGGTACCATTTTTACCCCCTGGACGTTTCTACGCAATAAGAATTTCATCATTCAAGCTGTAGTTTAGTTGGTACTATTTTTATCCCTCTGTACCATTGCATCCCCTGAAAAAGTACGAATTTCGAAAAATTCGTCTATTTTCCATGTCTACGCAGTCAGAGGAATGTATACTCCGAATTTCATGTCTCTAGCTGCGGTCATCTGATTGGTACTATTTGTATCCCCTTATTTCATTTTAACCCCAAAATGTACGAATTTCGAAAAATCAGTTTACTTTCCGTGTCTACACACTCAGAGGAATGTATACTCCGAATTTCATGACTCTAGCTGCGGTCATTAGATTGGTACTATTTTTATCCCCTTTTTTCATTTTAACCCCAAAAAGTACGAATTTTGAAAAATCCGTGTATTTTACTTATCTATGCAATCAGAGGAACGTATACACCGAATTTCATTATTCTAGGTACAGCCGTTTGGTTGGTACCATTTTTATCCCTCTATTCCTATTTTACCCCTTAAAAGTACGAATTTGGAACAAATACTTTTATATTATCTATCTACTGAATTAGAGGAATGTACACACCGAATTTCGCGTTTCTAGCTGTTGTCGTTTAATATGTACCATTTTTATCCCTTTTTTGCCCCATTTCACCCCCTACAAATAAGAATCACTTTATGGTGCACGTTTTTGCTATAAGGGGAATGCGCATACCAAATATCAAGCAAATATAAACAGACATATTCAAAAACATGCTTAAATACGCTAAAATATTAGGGATTATTATGGGTATTTTTAGTGCTTGTGAGGGAAAAATTTTTCCCTTTGGGCCGATTTCGTCCCATTTCAATCCCAACCGATCTACGACTATATGACGCATTTATGGAGAATTTGAACGTTCTAGCTCCTTTCGTTTAGATGCTAGCGTGCTTTAAACAGACGGACGGACATGGCTAGATCGTCTTAGAATTTTATGACGATCAAGAATATATATACTTTATAGGGTCTCAGGTCGATATTTCAAGGTGTTACAAACGGAATGACAAAGTTAGTATACCCCCATCCTGGAGGTGGAGGGTATAAAAACAGAAAAAATCGGAAAAATATTTTGTTTTATTTTTTAATAAGTTTTAATTCTAATTTTTGTCTAAATAGTACAAACAACCCATTAGAGAATAAATAAATGGAATTATAACGCAGAAAACAAGGCCTATTTAAAAATTTGGTAAATGCAAGAGATTACAAATATTCAAGAAACCTTCGACGAAAATTGGAAGTTTAGTATAAACAAGCAAAAACGGCGTTAAGTGCGGCCGGGCCAAACTTTATAATATAATATAGCCAAATAAATATAATATAATATGTATTTAAACCAAGGCTACCAATACGTTTATAACACTGGTTTAAACAGCTGACGCACGTTTCGTGTTTTGTTTCACTGTCAAACATCTTCAGTTTGGTCTATAATTAAACCATGAATCCATGAGTCTTACAAACGAACAACGCTTGCAAATTATTGAATTTTATTATCAAAATGCGTGCTCTGTTAAGAAAGTCCAAGAAAGCCGAAGATCCACCTTTTTACCCAAAAATTGTGTTCAGCGACGTAGCTCATTTTTGGCTCGATGGGTACGTAAATAGGCAGAATTGTCGATTTTGGAGTGAATATCAGCCAGAAGCTACCAATGCATCCAGAAAAAGTTACAGTTTGGTGCGGTTTATGGGCTGGTGGCATCATTGGACCGTACTTCTTCAAAGATGATGCGAATCGTAACGTAACTGTGAATGGTGAGCGCTACCGTGAGATGATATCCAACTTTTTTTTGCCCAAAATGCAAGAGCTTGACTTGCATGACATGTGGTTTCAACAAGACGGTGCCACACAGCACGCGCAACAATGGACTTATTGAGAGGCGAGTTCGGCGAACATTTTATTTCACGTTCGGGACCGGTCAATTGGCCGCCTAGATCGTGCGATTTAACGCCTTTAGACTATTTTTTGTGGGGCTATGTTAAAGCTCATGTCTATACAGACAAGACCGCTTCAATTGTCGCATTGGAAGACTACATTGCATTACAAATTGCAGTAAGCGGATGGACCATTTGAGGCGCAGTCAAGGTCAACATTTGCATGAAATAATCTTCAAACATTAAATTATATGGACCGTACTATCGATTCAAATAAAGATTTCATGCATTTTTCTGAATTTTATGTGTTTTTTTTTTGCAAAACTTTCCTATAGCTTTTAAAAAATCACCCTTTACTATATATATATCGAAATAATACTTCAAGTCAATTCAAAAAGTAAATATATGGCAGCAATCTTCAAAAAGCTTAAAACCCCTAAATATTGAGTGGGTGCATTTGGTTAGGTAGTATTTTCATCCTATTTTAATTCCAAAAGTATAAATTTTGAAAATCCATTATCTCTCACGTACACAGTCCAAGATAACCTAACTTCATGAATCTACCCAATTTTGCCATAAAAGTAAAAAAGTACGCCTTTGGAAAAACCTTTTTACATTTCGTGTACACGCAGTCAGAGATTTTCATGGTACAATTTTTATCCCATATTTCCATTTTGCCCCCCTAAAAGTGCGAATTTCGAAAAACCCCTTCACTTTGTATGGTACCATTTTTCCCCGTTTTAAAATCGAATAGACCATCCACTGTCTATTCAATTTTAAAACGTTCAAAAGGAAATTCGTTTTAAAAAAGTTCGTAATTGTAAGATATAAAAATGTGTATTAATTATACACTCTTTGTGCATTTGTTTGTAACACCCAAAAGGAAGTGAGATAGACCCATTGTTAATTATACCGATCGACTTAGAATCACTTTTTGAATCGATTTAACGATGTCCGTCCGTCCGTCCGTCCGCCTGTCCATCTATTCTTGTAATCAAAGTACATGTCGCAATTGTAGCCAGAACCAAATGAAACTTTGCACAACAAAGTTTTTCGGGATAAGGACGAACGCTATTTAATTTGAAGAAAATCGGATCAGATTTGGATATAGCCACCATACGAATTTCACTCCCGATTTGACTCTTTTCACGCTAGATACCACATATTAAAACTGATTTTCCTCAAACTTGGCAAAACATCTTACATTTCAACTAGAAACACCTATGGTGAAAATTGGTCAGATCGGCTCAGATTTAGATATAGCCCCAATACGAATTTCACTCCCGATTTGACTTTTTCTGCTGTAGAAACCACATATTTTAACAGATGTGCTTAAAAATTGGCAAAACATCTTACATTTCAACTAGAAACACCTATGGTGAAAATTGGTCAGATCGGCTCAGATTTAGATATAGCCCCAATACGAATTTCACTCCCGATTTGACTTTTTCTGCTGTAGAAACCACATATTTTAACAGATGTGCTTAAAAATTGGCAAAACATCTTACATTTCAACTAGTAACACCCACGGTGAAAATTAGCCGGATCGGTTCTGATTTAGATATAGCCCCCATACGAATTTCACTCCCGATTTGACTTTTTCTGCTGTAGAAACCACATGTATTAACAGATGTTCTTCAAAATTGGCAAAACATCTTATATTTCAACTAGAAACACCCACGGTGAAAATTAGCCGGATCGGTTCAGATTTAGATATAGCCCCCATACGAATTTCACTCCCGATTTGACTTTTTCTGCTGTAGAAACCACATGTTTTAACAGATGTTCTTCAAAATTGGCAGAACATCTTATATTTCAACTAGTAACACCCACGGTGAAAATTAGCCGGATCGGTTCTGATTTAGATATAGCCCCCATACGAATTTCACTCCCGATTTGACTTTTTCTGCTGTAGAAACCACATGTATTAACAGATGTTCTTCAAAATTGGCAAAACATCTTATATTTCAACTAGAAACACCCACGGTGAAAATTAGCCGGATCGGTTCAGATTTAGATATAGCCCCCATACGAATTTCACTCCCGATTTGACTTTTTCTGCTGTAGAAACCACATGTTTTAACAGATGTTCTTCAAAATTGGCAGAACATCTTATATTTCAACTAGTAACACCCACGGTGAAAATTAGCCGGATCGGTTCTGATTTAGATATAGCCCCCATACGAATTTCACTCCCGATTTGACTTTTTCTGCTGTAGAAACCACATGTATTAACAGATGTTCTTCAAAATTGGCAAAACATCTTATATTTCAACTAGAAACACCCACGGTGAAAATTAGCCGGATCGGTTCAGATTTAGATATAGCCCCCATACGAATTTCACTCCCGATTAGACTTTTTCTGCTGTAGAAACCACATGTTTTAACAGATGTGCTTCAAAATTGGAAAAACATCTTATATTTCAACTAGAAACACCCACTGCGAATATTAGCCAGATCGGTTCAGATTTAGATATAGCCCCCATACGAATTTCACTCCCGATTGGACTTTTTCTGCTGTAGAAACCACATATTTTAACAGATCTTCTTCAAAATTGGCCAAACATCTTCTATTTAAACTAGAAATACCCATGAAACAGACCAAATGAGCCAGATCGGTTCAGATTTAGATATAGCCCACATACGAATTTCACTCCCGATTTGAGTTTTCCGCTCCAGAAACCACATATTTTAACAGATTTTCTTCAAATTTGACAAAATATCTTTCATTTGCATGAGAAACACCCAGGATGAAAATGAGTCAGATCGGCCGACTATATGATACACTCCACTTTCTCTCCGAATACAATTCAATTCGTTTAAAAAGTGAAAACGGAAAGGATCTATGTATGTTTCCTAATCAGAGGCTAATATGACCTGGTCCAATGTGTCAAATCGAGAATGAAGAGAGAGAGAGATCATGGAATGAAGTGACTCACTTTCACAATAAGTTCTTTCAGTTCAAGCATAAAGTGTTATGCTCATTTTGACGAAATTCGGTGAAAATGCGTGGTTTCTGCGGCGGAAAAAGTCAATCCGGGAGCGAAATTTGTATGGGAGCTATATGTAAATCCGAACCGATCTGATCCATTTTATTTTGCAAATTTGCTTTATAGAGTAGAAAAAGTGAAATTGGGAGTGAAATTTGTGAGGGAACTATATATAAATCTGAACCGATCTGACCTATATTCACCATGGGGTGAAGCGTGAATATAGGTCAGATCGCATGGGGTATAGCGCTAAGACAATAATTTCTCACATCAAGTACAAACTTTTCCTTGAAAATAGGACATGCTTTGAACTTGATTCCAGTTCAACTTTTCCTTAAAGCAAGTAAAATTTACTCAAACTGAGGAACATTTTTCTTCACATAAAGTAAATCTTTAGTTAATCCGAGGAAAACATTTTAAGAAAATTTACCCAAATCAAGTAAATTTATACTCAAACTGAGGAATATATTCCGATTTTTTCTTCAATCCAAGTAAATTGTCACTCAAACTAAGTAAATTTGTAGTCATGCCAAGTATATTTATACTCAATCTGAGGAAAATTTTCGGAAGCCTCACTAAAATTTTGTATTCACCCTGACTATGACTTTACTGATAATTGAAATGAATTATTTCGCTTCAGAGTATGCAACACTCATATGAAAAATGACGACGTGGAATAGTTCTCAAACGTTTCATCTTACTTATACCATAAAGAGTTGAGCTATTTCACCATGACTGCTGCGGAGGCTAGATAGGCGCCTTCGCAGTGATTGTTTACAGTAATATTTGAAGTACTTATCAAGAAAGTCTTTGCCAACGAACGAGAATTGCTTCTTAGACTACTACTCATGTATCTTTCTAAACACACTGAATTATTTTTTATAAGTTCATTTATACTTGAATGTATGAGGAACATGGCATACATTTAAGTACATATATTTACTTTATTTGAAGTACTCAACATATTTTTAAGTAAAAACTTCCTAAATGGAATTTTTCCATACAAACATTTTCTACATTATTTTCGTTCATAAAAGCTAGTAAATTTTCTTCTAAGTATGAATATACTTAATTGTCAGAAGTTTTTACTAGATCCGAGAAATGTTTTTAATTAATTTTACTACCCTATTTTGATTATATGTACTATTTCTTCTGGCTTTGATATAAGGAAACTGTACTCATATCTAGTTAATTTTCCTTCTCGCAAGGGAATTTTAACTAAACTGGAGTATATAGAGTATATATATATATAGAAAAGGCAATATAATTTACTATAAATATAAGTATATAATAACTTTATCCAAAAGATGTGGACTAACGTAAAGTCTCAAGGCCTGTTCGATTGGGCTTACTAGCTTACGATTAAGAGACTTGATAAGGTGGCATCATTGTTGCCCATTGGTTGATTGATTGAAAAACTTTCTCTTAAAATATTCCATTATCTTCTAAAGCCATTATTAAACCAGAAATTTTATTTTAAGAGTCATTAATGAGGCCCATGAATGTCACACTGAAATAATGAAGCACGAATGTAATATCACACCTTATCATTGACACATGGCGGGGGCAACATATGCGCGGCGGCGGCACGATGCACTCCCCGTTGCAGTAATGAAAGTTAAATAAATGAAGCATCTCTCTGCATCTTTTCGAGGGGGGGAGTTTGTTTAAAAACTGAATTGTTGACAAAAGGCAGGCACATTTCCTTTTTTGTGTTCGAAGATCATCTGGAGATCATAAAAAGACAAATTTTGAAAAGAGGGGGGGACATTTTCATTGAGGCGAGGGATGCATTCAGCTGTGAGGTAAAGTGAATGCATTCATTCACCTGTTTTGTGATTTTCAACATCAAGATCTTGTGTAAATCCAGGATGTTTGCTTTTTTACAGGTTTTAATGTTTTCTTTTTGTTCTAAATGCAGATTACATGCAGATGATTCAACCACAGTGGTCAGTTAGTGAAGAGGATGTTAACAAAGCGATAGGAAATGCTAAAGGACCTGAAGTTTGTATAGGTGTATCTACTTGGCACCTGATAAAGGTTTGTCCCGAATGCTCTCCATTTTAATATGTTGTGTGAAAAACACATAACAATAATGCAGATAACACATGATGAATTGGAAAATCTCTGGAAAATATTTCGCAAAATTCCCACGAAATGACATCAAAAACAGAAAATATTTTGTCTCGAAATTACACAAAAGTTACACAAAGTCATTACAAAAACATCCAAAATCATATTGAATTACAGACAGACTCTCCTTCGATCGATCGACCCCTATGGCAGTCCTTAATGCATAACGCACAAATCCTGGAATCCTTTCAGTGGGACCACAAAGCGACGATGGAGACAAAAACAAAACAAAACACAAAATCCCATCAATATTCGTTATGCCGAGCAGTGCAACCAGCACCTGCACGGTAGCTGAGAAAACAATCACAACAACATGGCAGAGGAGAGACATGCAACAGGATATGAAAGGATGCACATGCATATGTGAAATTGGATACGCACAATGCACAAACACGCACACCCAAAAGGAACCCACCACATCACAAGTGTATTATTGAGCAAAATTTATACAATTTTCTCACTTTCACTTGATGCCGATGACGATGATGGTGCACCAAACGTCGTCGTCCTCATTGTCACCGTCATCGTTATCATTGGTTTGACGTTGGTGTTGGCGTTCTTTTAATGATGACAATAATATTTCAGGCTGAGAAGAAAAATTCCCATGCACTTAACAATCATACACGCATGCATGTGAAAGGATAACAAAGTCTACGACGAAATGTTAGGAAAGGATACTTTATTATTATTACACTGTGAGCTGCTATGCCCACCGATCCATTACTGGTGGGGGTAAAAGTGAAACTGATGTCATGGGAAAGTGAAAATTCATATTTGGTGGCAGTGGCTGTGACAGTGTGTGTTGGTATGGCAAGGATCATTCAGAAGTTCGTAATGATCTTGAGGATTTTATTAACTAATGTGATCGAGAATATACAAGCATTCATATTACGGAAACATATAAATATTTAGCAAATACAAACTAGTTCAGCAGATAACGCTAATGCTGGGCGGTTCTCCACTCAAATCCATTACAAGGATTTTATTATCAATCCTAGATGCCAATAATTATTAGTCAATGTTTAATGTCGGACACAAAAATGATCATAACTTCAATATTTTTTCAACGGATATAAATGAAAACAATTTTTTATCTTTCATGTAAACAGTGCAAGATAACCTAACTTCATTATTCTTCCAATTTTTGCTGTAATAGTAAAAAACACGTATTTGGGAAAAATCTTTTTATTTTGCGAGTCTATGCAGTCAGATGATCGTGTTTCTAGCTCTTGTCGTTTGATATGCACCACTTTTATCCCTTTTTACCCCATTTCACATCCTACAAATAAAAATCACTTTATTGTGCCCCTTTGTGTGAAAATTGTCCCTTAAAAACAAATGAAAATACCGCCAATTATCCATTAATATTTACAAGCTTGTCAGAAGAATTTTTCCTTGTCCCCAAAGTAGTCATGAAAAATCCCAATGATCCCCAAACAGAAAAAAGTTTTTTACCTAAAAACAAGTAAGGAAAGTTAAAGCCGGGCGTGGCCGACTATATGATATCCTACACCTGGTCAATATACTCTGTTGTGTAGGGTATAAGAAGGTTGTTACATTTGAACCTACAAATTTCATACTTTTATACGTATTTGTAAGAAAATTTGAACACAAACTTTGAATGGGAACTATATATAAATCTGAACCAATCTAACACATTTTTAGCATAGGTCTTATGAAAAATAAGACGCTTTCCCAAATTTGATGAAAATCTGTGAAATATGTGGTTTCTAGAGCGGAAAGAATTAAATCGGGGGAGTCATTTATATGGGAGCTATATAAATCTGAACCGATTTGAACAACTTTCGCCATGGATGTTTGTAGTTGAAATATGAGCTGGTTTGCCAAATTTTAAGCAAATCTGTTCAAATATCCTATTTCAATTCAGAGGCGAAATTTGTATTAGAGCTATATATATATCTGAACCGATCTGACCCATTTTTACCAGAGTTGTTTCTAGTTGAAATATAAGTAGTTTTGCCAAATTGAAGAAGATCTGTTAAAAGATGTGGTTTTTACAGCGGAAACAGTCAAATCGGAGGAGACATTTGTATGGAAGCTATATATAAATCTGAACCGATGTGGCCCATTTTCGCCATATATGTTTTTAGTTGAATTATGAGTTGGTTTGCCAAATTTGAAAAAAAATCTGTGCAAATATGCTATTTCTAGAGCGAAAATAATCAATTCGTTGGCAAAATTTGTATTAGAGCTATATATATATATCTGAACCGATCTGGCCCATTTTTACCAGAGCTGTTTCTAGTTGAAATATAAATTGTTTTGCCAAATTTGAAGAAAATCTGTTGAAATATGTGCGTTCTAGACCGGAAAGAGTCAAATCGGAGGAGATATTTGTATGGGAGCTATATATAAATCTGAACCGATCTTGCGTATTTTTACCAGAGCTATTTTTAGTAAAAATATATGACGTTTTGCTAAATTTGAAGAACATCTGTTGAAATATGTGGCTTCTAGAGCGGAAAAAGTGAAATCGGAAGCAAAATTTGTATGGGAGATATATCTAAATCTCAACCAATTTACTTCAAATTAAATAGCGTTCGTCCTTATCCCATAAAACTTCGTTGTGCAAAGTTTCATTTAGTTCTAACAGCAATTGCGACCTGGACATTGATTACAAGAATAGATGGACAGACGGACGGACGGGCATCGCTAAATCGACTCAGAAAGTGATTCTAAGTCGATCGGTATAATAAACGATGGGTCTATCTCGTTTCCTTTTGGGTGTTACAAACAAATGCACAAAGACATTATACCCTGTGGTGTAGGGTATAAAAATCAACAAAAAAAAACAAATTGTGAATTATTGTAGATTCGTCAACAATCAGGGAATATATTGATAATCCTTTATCGTGGATAAGCTCCTTATTTAAAATTCCAGTATATCGTTCAAAACAATTTATAGAATTCATACTAAAATTGGGTTTAACGGTTTTACTCAAGTTAGTTTTTTACTTAATACTTTACTTTCACTTTAATTATACCCTCCACCACCAGGATGGGGGTATACTAACTTTGTCATTCCGTTTGTAACACCTTGAAATATCGACCTGAGACCCTATAAAGTATATACAGGGTGATTTTTTAAGAGCTTGATAACTTTTTTTTAAAAAAAAACGCATAAAATTTGCAAAATCTCATCGGTTCTTTATTTGAAACGTTAGATTGGTCCATGACATTTACTTTTTGAAGATAATTTCATTTAAATGTTGACCGCGGCTGCGTCTTAGGTGGTCCATCCGCTTAGTCCAATTTTGGCATTTCCACGTTTTTGAGTAACAGAGACCCAATTGGTGCGAACGGCGACGAATCGAAAATTGGTGGTCATCATTAACACTGGCCGATACAGCTGCGATATTTTCTTCAGTTCGCACTCTACGTAAGCGTGTTGGTGGTTTAATGTCCAACAATGTAAATTTGGTGCGAAATTTAGTCACAATAGCCCGAATAGCCGCTTCAGTGGGTCGATTAAACTGACCATAAAATGGAAGCGCGCAATGAACTTTCTTAACAGAGCACGCATTTTGATAATAAAATTCAATAATTTGCAAGCGTTGTTCGTTTGTAAGACGATTCATGATGAAATGTCAAAGCATACTGAGCATCTTTCTCTTTGACACCATGTCTGAAATCCCACGTGATCTGTCAAATACTAATGCATGAAAATCCTAACCTCAAAAAAATCACTCTTTATATTCTTGATCGTCATAAATTTCTAAGACGATCTAGCCATGTCCGTCTGTTGAAAGCACGCTAGCATCTAAACGAAAGGAGCTAGGAGGTCCAAAATTTGCACAAATACGTCTTATAGTCGTAGATCGGTTGGGATTGAAACTGGCCAAAGACAAAAATTGTTCCCTCACAAGGAATGTAAAAACCCATAATAACCCCTAATATTTTAAAGTATTTAAGAATATTTTTTCAATGTGTCTGCTTGTACTTACTAGAGATTGGGTGCTCCATAGAGTGATTTTTTCGTAGAGGTTGAAATGGGGCAAAAAGGGATAAAAATGGTACCTATCAAACGACAACAGCTAGATACACGAAATTTAGTGTGTACATTTCTCTAATTGAGTAGAGACATAATATAAAATTATTGTTTCCAAATTTGTACTATTAAGGGATAAAATGGGAATAGAGGGATAAAAATGGTACCAACCAAACGGCTGCACCTAAAACAATGGAATTCGGTGTATATATTCATCTGATTGCGTAGACACGTAAAATAAACGGATTTTTGGAAATTCGAACTTTTTGATGTTAAAATGGAAAAAGAAGATACAAATAGTATAA
>CANDYM010000407.1:0-98080 GCA_947397865.1 Polietes domitor
TTGTAAACATAAAAAATCTAGAAAACTTCATCTTCAAGTTTTCGAATTAGATTTTTCTAACCTTTTTCCCCTGTACAGGTCCATAGGTAGCAAAACCGTTCAAAATTCAAGGAAACAATGAACCCGACTACAAGTGCGTATGAGTGATATTATTCTTAATCAACAGCACGTATACGCCACCTACACACACTACAGCCTATTTGACCTTGAAGGTGATGTCTTTTGATTTTTTTGTTCTTTATGAGAAGAGCTACAACTTTGCCTCAGTGAGTAAATCAAACATCCAAACGGTTTGCAAGATATGAGCCGGAGAAAATGATCACTTTTTTACAAAAATGACACCGAGGTCCAAAACTTTGGCGCCCATAAAAAGTGCAATGACTTAGGGCAAAACTGGGAGACACGGGTCTTTTTTTGTCTTTTATCACGTAGTGATGTTCGTATATGGTTACATTTCCATGACTTAAAAAATTACACATAATGTAATGGAACACAATATCATTCATATGACTACCACGACTGACTCGGCAGTATCTCATCCCATCACCACAATTGTTAAGTGCATCCCAAAACCCACAGTGACTAATTGTGGATGCATTGGCTTCTCAATAGTCACGTGTGTGTCGTCTGAACCCTATATGTGGCAACTTTGCTTATAGACATAGCCACCGAGATGAGGTTCATGAAAGCTAAACAGTAGGCCGATCTCTTCTCGAAAATTGTAAACGTAAATTTCTTACAATTTGCATAAAGCCCGACTACTTTATAAGCAAGTTTTTAACATTTCCCAATTTTGTTCGAGCGTATAGCGTCCCATTTTCCAAATGTCAAAAATATATCTGAAAATATAAATAAAAATGAATGTTGTTCTACCTCTCAAAGCCCAAGTAATCAGTATTTAAAATTAAAATGTTTAATGGTCCACCCTATTATTAAAAAATAACTTGTTAAAGGTATGAAATGCACATATTTTTTCCAATTTCAAACAAATTTCTTCTAGTTTTACAGAAAATAGTCAAATTTTAAAAAACACTTTTTGATTTTTTTCTTATTTATTTTTTAAACAAAATATAACTTCGATTTTTGTAAAATAAATTTTATTAATATTAAAATAAATTTTATTAGTTTCACTAAGACGTCAAGATATGGTTCCATTTTTCATTATTGGATTGGTGTAATTTTTCACTGGGGTCGCTGCCTTAAAACATCATCAAAAAAATCCCCACCCTAATACACACGTGCTTGTCGTGACATGTGTGTTTGTGTGGCCAAACATACTCACATATCCATATCCTTATAGCACATTATTACATCTACAATCACATCAGAAGATGATTTTTATCGTCAACACTTCAAGAGAGGGAACGAAAATCAGATTTCTTGTGTCTGTCGCTGGGAATGTTTTCACTTCACAGCCATCCGAACAGCCGGCAACCGCACAGCCCTAAAGGCAGTCATCATACGCCTGAAGCCGGGACCAGCAGCAAAACTCTATGGAATGATACAAATGATGAAGAAATGAAATGAAAAGAAATAAAAGCAAAAGCATAAATATGTTTGTTTGTATGGGTGTATGTATGTAATAAAAAACAAGCGTAAAATAACAACTAAACCACATTTTTCATACGTTTACACATTTAAATAATAAATGTGTGAATGTCTCTGCTTTTCGGTGTATGTGAATTTATATGTTAATGTGTTTGTGTGTTTGTTTGCACGTGTTGCTGTGCTGTATTCAACACAATAACACATATTTTGCATTTTTATTTTGTTCGCAGGCGAGAGACAACAAGACAAGTGCCGCTGTAAAGCACAAGTTGATGACGATGATGATGAAAATTTGAAAAAAAGAAAAAAACATATTGAATTTTACGTTAAGTGGTTTGCGTCTTGGTGCGGAAATGTAGATTCGAAGGCATCTTCGAAACTCTGACACTCTTCTCCAAGGAAGATAACCTATTAGGATGAACTTCTGAAAGGATGCAACATCCATACTTTTCAGGAGAGCTATTTTTTGGAAATATTTTATGTACAATCTCACAGGTATTGAATAAAAAAAAAATATTACTACTTAAAACATGCTGTTTTTAGTTCAGGAGATGTAGGCGATAATAACAACTATCTTTGAAACTATAAAGATTGTTCAATAGTTTACAAACATTTTACCGAAAGGCTGTGAATAATATTAAATATTAAATTATATTAAATTTTTGTATGGATATTTTTCAAAAATTCCAATTTTTGTCGAAAGTGGTTTTAATATTTGTACTCTCATTTTGGATATATAAGTCCGATCAGGTCGGGTATATGTTGAAATAAAGGTAGTTATAATGAGTATTGCGAATTTTACTTTTACATATATACAGTGGTTTATTATCTTCGTACAGATAATATAATATATGTATATATAAAAATGTAACCCTGAAGATCTTCAACCATCTTCAATCGAAATATTAAGAAGAAATAAATTATCTAAAACAACAACACCTGTTTTTCAAATAGAAGCTTACAGGCTACAAATGAAAAATAAAATTAAAAACAAGTAAGGAAAGGCTAAAGTCGGGCGGGGCCGACTATATAATACCCTACACCACTCCCTGCGTATGTACCTCGCTTTGATTACTAAACCCAGGTATTTCATGGGAGCAATTTTATGTAGTTCATACAAATTATATAAATTATATTCATATAATTTATATGCTATAAATTCATCTTCAGTCAAATTTAACGAGTATGGTAAATAATATGGTAATTGATCTAATTGACCGACAGACAAATAAAAATTATACAGTAGTATACCAAAGTCATTTCAAAGTATGGACATATGGACATCACCCAAACAATTCTCATTGCAATTCAATTCGGTAAAAAAGTGAAATCGGGAAGGATTTTTGCATCCTGTAAATGTATGTGTTTGACAAAAAATGTTAAATCGGAAAGGACATTTGTATGGGGGTATATTGAAACCTGGAACGATGTGACCCGCTTTCTGTTTATTGGTGAAATATAATATGTAAAATTTTGCCAAAATCGGTTAAACATTCGGGAGCAACATTTGTATGAGGTCTATATCTAAATCTGAACCTATCTTACCCAATTTTTGCATACGTGTTTCTAGTTGGATTATAAGATGTTCTGCCAAATTTAAAGAAAATCGGGTATAATATGTCGTTTCTAGAGCGGAAAATGTCAAATCGGGAGCGACATTTGTATGGGGGCTATATCTAAATCTGAACCGATCTTACCCAATTTTTGCATACGTGTTTCTAGTTGGATTATAAGATGTTCTGCCAAATTTAAAGAAAATCGGGTATAATATGTCGTTTCTAGAGCGGAAATGTCAAATCGGGAGCGACATTTGTATGGGGGCTATATCTAAATCTGAACCGATCTTACCCAATTTTTGCATAGGTGTTTCTAGTTGGATTATAAGATGTTGTGCCAAATTTAAAGAAAATCGGGTACTATATGTGCTTTATAGGGCGGAAAAAGTCAAATCGTGAGCGACATTTGTATGGGGGCTGTATCTAAATCGGAACCGATTTCCTCCAAATTCAATGCCGATGGTCATTGGCCAGAAAAAATAACTTCTGCCAAGTTTCATGACAATCGGACAACAATTGCGACCTGTAGAGTGGGAACAAGCTTAGATGGACAGCAGACGGACAGACGGACAGACAGACATCGTTAAATCGACTCAGCTGGTGATTCTAAGCCGATCGGTATACTTAAAGGTGGGTATAGCTCGATTATTTCTTGGTGTTACAAACATTTGGGGCGAAACTAACTTATAATACCCTAGCCCACGAAGTGGTGTAGGGTATAAAAACATAGACACACTATACACACACAAACCATATTTTGTTTTATTTTTAATATTCAAAGTTCTAACGAGGAGCACAATGTCTTTATGTAAAAGATCTACGGATTGAGTTTTGACCCCCTTTGTGGACGTAACAATTTCTACTTTTATGCAAATTCTATCAAGGGAAAAATAGATCCTAAAAATTGGCTCTTTTTAGGTAAATGACCAACATTCCTTAAATTCGACCGAAGATCAGAAAAAAGTATTTTTAACAGTTGAGTCCGTGGATGAAATCATTTTTATACCCTACATCACAGGGTTTGGTCTTTGTTCATTTGTTTGTAACACCCAAAAGGAAACGAGTAGACCCATCGTTTATTATACCGATCGACTTAGAATCACTTTTTGAGTCGATTTAGCGATGTCCGTCCGTCCGTCTGTCAATCTATTCTTGCAATGAAAGTCCAGGTCGCAATTGTTGTTAGAACTAAAGGAAACTTTTAACAACGAAGTTTTATGGGATAAGGATGAACGCTATTAAATTTGAAGCAAATCGGTTCAGATTTATATATAGCTCCCATACAAATGTCTCCTCCGATTTGACTCTTTCCGCTCTAGAAACCACAAACTTTGACAGATTTTCTTCAAATTTGGCAAACAGCTTATATTTCAACTAATAACAGCTATGGTAAAAACAGGATTGATCGGTTCATATTTATATATATAGGGTGATTTTTTAAGAGCTTGATAACTTTTTTAAAAAAAAAAACGCATAAAATTTGCAAAATCTCATCGGTTCTTTATTTGAAACGTTAGATTGGTCCATGACATTTACTTTTTGAAGATAATTTCATTTAAATGTTGACCGCGGCTGCGTCTTAGGTGGTCCATCCGCTTAGTCCAATTTTGGCATTTCCACGTTTTTGAGTAACAGAGACCCAATTGGTGCGAACGGCGACGAATCGAAAATTGGTGGTCATCATTAACACTGGCCGATACAGCTGCGATATTTTCTTCAGTTCGCACTCTACGTAAGCGTGTTGGTGGTTTAATGTCCAACAATGTAAATTTGGTGCGAAATTTAGTCACAATAGCCCGAATAGCCGCTTCAGTGGGTCGATTAAACTGACCATAAAATGGAAGCGCGCAATGAACTTTCTTAACAGAGCACGCATTTTGATAATAAAATTCAATAATTTGCAAGCGTTGTTCGTTTGTAAGACGATTCATGATGAAATGTCAAAGCATACTGAGCATCTTTCTCTTTGACACCATGTCTGAAATCCCACGTGATCTGTCAAATACTAATGCATGAAAATCCTAACCTCAAAAAAATCACTCTTTAGCTCCCATACAAATGTCTATATATATATATATATATATATATATATATATATATATATATATATATATATATATATATATATATATATATATATATATATATATATATATATATTTATTTATATATAAATAAATAAATATATATATATCGTTCCATTACAAATTTCGCTACTGAATTGATTATTTCCGCTCTAGAAATAGCATTTTTGAACAGATTTTCTTCTAATTCGGCACATCAGCCAATGTTTCAAATAGAAACAACTATAGCGAAAGTGGGTCACATCGTTTCAGATTGTATAAAGCTCCCAATTTGATTCTTTCGGCTCTATAAACCACATATTTAACACTATATAGCTCCCATTCAAAATTTGTGTTCAAAATTTCTTACAAATACAGATAGTACAGTATGGAATTTGTAGTATATTCTCCTCTTATAGCTGCATCGTATATCACCCGGTTCAAATGTAATGATCTTTTTATACCCAACATCATAGGGTATAATGACTAAGTGTTATTTTAATTTTGTAATCGGTGTTTTGGGTTTCCAGAACTAATTGTCTAAATAATAGTGATTCGGCTGAGCGAATCATTGCAGTTATTCATTTCTTCAAGAAAATCAGAAGAAAAATAAATAAAATAATAAAAAATAAAACAAAATACCACAATTCCTAAAAGGCGGAAAATAAATCTCAAAATTTAAGTTATAAAGGAAAATAACCGTCATTCCTTAATAAGAAAATTATTTTATTCTGCGTGGAAAAAAATTCAATTTTGAAATTGGTATAAGTTAATTATATAAATAAATATATTTCATGTGGTCATATTCTAGTGATCCGACTCAGCGAATTCCTTTGAGTTTATAAACATGGCAAGACGACCAAAATGTGGGCCATTTGAAATTTTAAATTAGAATCGGCTATAACAAATTACTGATATTTTTAATTTCTGGTTTTATAGGAAATTTTAAATGGCCCCTTATAAATATATATCATTATAAAGATAGGTAAGTCTTTCAAATACAAAGTAAAATACATAAAAAAATATTTTATAGAGAAAGTACTTAACTTCGTAAAATCTACAGAAATTGATATACTGAAAATGACGGTATGTTAGGTAACAAGTTTATGCATTTTTCCAACAAAGTTCCCAAATTTCCAAAGTGGGGAAAATTGCACTAAAATGTGGTATATTTTACTAAAACGGACGCTATTTCTTTACGTACCGCAAAGACGTGGTAATTCTTTTTGATTAAGAAGGCAATATATGGGGTTAAAAAATGCTAAACATTTTCCATTCCATTTAGAGGATTTCCAAGGAAAGTATACTGACCAAAATGACTCAGAATGCAAGAAGAAATAAAAATGTTCACCAAGCGATTGAAATGTGACCCTTTGTGGAAGTCATATCTTTAAAAGTGTATAAAACTGTCCAACAGTCCATATTACACTTGTAAATTGAAAGGCCATGGCTAGGGTTTGTGGAAAGATTCACCTGGAAAGAGAAATCTAATATGAATAGATATATAACCTACGGAATATTTAAATATTTATTTTTAGATTATTACTATTTTGTTTTGTTCTTCTCGATCACTTGTGCCATATAGTTTAATAATCAGCAATAACATTCATATTGAAAAGTACGAAAACCTTGTAATAGTATACACGGACAAGTACGTTGGGCGTTAATGGGTTAACAAGCACACCAGTTACTAAATGTTGATATTTTAAACCATATTTAAACCATACCTAAAATAAATTATTTTTCCTCGCAATTCCCGGGAATGGAACTTTCCATTCCCGTTTTCCCGGGAAATGAAAAAAGTCCGGGAAACCGCAAAATTTACCCATGACACACATAGTTCACTTTCACGATAGGTCTTCCTAGTTGAAAAAATAACAAATGTTGTTACATAAAATGTAAATATTCGGGCTATATCTTAATCTGATCAGTTCCAATGTCGAACGTCACTGGTAGAAAAAATACTCTTGCGACGCATTTTAATATGCTACATTTTAATTGCAACGATTATTGTCGTCAAAAAAATATTATATTATATAATAAATTAATATTTTTCAGATTTTGCCTATTTTCTTCTTCTATTTTTCCAATATGTGGAAAAAATTGTTTTGAAAAATTCTCATTTACAACTTTATTACTTACTATATACAAAGGGAAACGGTCACGAAAACGAATCTTACTGAATTAGATATTAGGAATCAGTAGGCGTATGATTGCTTCTGAATTGCATATAACAATAGTCATACGCCACCATGACTTTTTGTTAGTCTTAAGGTTCGTGCACACAGAAATTTTGTGTTGTCGACGAAGTGCTTTTTTCTCGAAGAGACGACAACACTCCCAACACATCGACAATTTAGCGCGAGAGTATAGGGTGATTCATCGTGACGTTTGTTTTATAATGTAAAATAAAACACATACATTTGAAAGTGAACTTAAATTTTATATTATCGGTTAAAAGAACAAATTATGGCATTTACTGTTTGAAAATGATATCATGTAAATGTTGGCCACGACTACGTAAGAGGTGGTACATTAGGAAGGCCCCTATTTTGGGGACTCGTTCGAGCATAGCGACTGGAGAGCAAATTCACTGAAAATAACATGCAAATTTAAATCGCCTGGCTTCAATTCTTGCACATGTTGAATTTTGTACTCTTTCAGGTCGAGATCCTAACGTAAAATACGCCAAGTTGTTGAATACCACAATCCAAGATCCTCTGAACGACGATGTATCGATTCGCCATAGTCTTCTTTCTCACAGAACGCTGTTTTTATACCATACACCACTTCGTGGACTAGGGTATTATAAGTTAGTTTTCCGACAGATATTTGTAACACCAATAAATAAACGAGCTAGACCCACCTTTAAGTACACGGATCGAATTAGAATCACCAGCTGAATTGATTTACCGATGTCAGTCCGTCCGTCCGTCCGTCTGCTGACCATCTAAGCTTGTTCGCACTCTACAGGTCGCAATTGCTGTCCGATTATCATGAAATTTTGCAGAAGTTATTTTTTGGCCGATCGGTATTGAATTTGGAGGAAATCGGTTCAGATTTAGATATAGTCCCCATACAAATGTCGCTCCCGATTTCACTTTTTCTGCTTTAGAAACCACATATTGTACCCGATTTTCTTTAAAATTGGCACAACATCTTATAATCCAACTAAAAACACCTATGCTGAAGGTGGGTAAGATCGGCTCAGATTTAGATATAGCCCCCATACAAATGTCTCTCCCGATTTGACTTTTTCCGCTCTAGAAACCACATATTGTACTCGATTTTCTTTAAAATTGGCACAACATTTTATAACCAAACTAAAAACACAAATGGTGAAAGTGGGTAAGATCGGTTCAGATTTAGATAAAGACTCCATACAAATGTCGCTCCCGATTTGACTGTTTTTCCGCTCTAGATACCACATATTGTACCCGATTTTCTTTAGAATTGGCACATCATTATATAATCGAACTAGATACACCTATGCTGAAAGTGGCTAAAATCGGTTCAGATTTAAATATAGCCTCAATACAAATGTTGCTCCCGAATGTTTAACTGATTTTGGCCAAACTTTACATATTATATTTCCGTTCCAGGTTTCAATATACCCCCATACAAATGTCCTTTCCGATTTAACATTTTTTGTCAAACACATACATTTACAAAATTCAAAAATCCCTCCCGATTTCACTTTTTTACCGAATTGTAATGAGATAGAAAGTGGGGTGTATCAAGAACGACAATGCAGTTTGATATGAGTCATGCGTGATCTGTCAAAAAGCCTTCTAAAATTCAAACCTCGCGATAATTCTCCCGATGTAAAGATTGCGTGTGTGCGAGCCTTAAAGAAAATTAGATTTTTAATGTGTTTCTAACAAAATTTAAAAGAGGTCAATGTGTATTCTCAATCACTTTTAAACAAGTTATGTATTAAAATCAATCATACGACACAATGTTCCTCTGGTAAATCTGGGAAAATATAACTTTCCAAATATCATACCACGAAGGAACAGTTTAGAGTCCCTGCCCAAGCACTTAGTTTCTCATATACTCTTGGTCATATTATTCAGCTATAATATATACATCCATCTATAATATACTAGACTTATTTAATGGTGATATTATTTATATTTTCGTGATATTGATATATTAAGTGAACAATTAGCGGACTGATTGAATAAACATCGAGGGCAGTTTTTCATCTAATTTGATGCTATATTAATCTGAATCTCCCCTCCAACAAAGAGAACGAGCTATACAATGGAATTTTCAAGAGATTATGGATCAGAATCTCCTTTTACAGAGATAAAGCTATAGTTTATGGGACTTCCATTTCTCTTCCTGTTAACGACTTTCGAATAATATCTGAAAAGTCAAATATTACCTGTTACTTCCTTGGCAACAATTTTAGAGTACCTTCCATCACCTTGTACTTGAAGGGCCATAATAAGCGAACGAACAAAAACATGACAGACATTTGCAGTAATGCAAAACAACGCAAATGATGTTCTAAAACCATTACTGTTGTGCATTGATGCATCGGGAAGAAGGAGGCTATGGAAAAACCATGCAGCAGAAGTGAAAATATCAACTAGCATCCACAAAAATGTATCCGAGTACATCGGAGAAACAACGGAAAAAAACGAATTTGCCCCCTCAACTCAAGAAGAGTTAGAAGTAAATTTTCCGGTAACTTAACACCAGGGGAAAATGACTCCATAAATAGATGAAAGATGCACAAGAGCTGCACAGCAGCACAAACAGAAGAAAGTGAACGAAACAAAGAAATCATCGAGTGGTAAAAATACATGACAAAGTGGGAAGGAAATGGCAACGAAAAGGAAGGGGGCGAAAGCACGAGGAAATGCAATACCAAAACTCTCTGAACGTAAGCTCAATTCAACTTCATTTATGCCACATTTGCTGTTGAGTCACATGACAGAAAAACACTTTAACGCACCAATACACCTACACCCACACACATACGCACATCCACTTTGTGAGTGTACTCACAGGCAGCAGACAGCCAGAAAGACAGACAGACAGGCAGGATTGCACACAGACATTCCATTACTTGAGCCACAAGCAAGAACTTGGTTTCTTATCCCTCCTCTTTTTGTTGTTGTTATTCTGTTAAGCCTTTCCAACGAAGGCAGAAAAGCGTATCCAGCGTAAACAACCCATCGCTTAGGTAGGATGCGAGTTTTTCACTTAACACAGTGACATATTTTTGGTTTATTCCAAAGGAGGCAAAGAAAGGCAGAAAGGGTCTGAAGTTATTTCTAGAGGTTCGGTTCGGCTTTAGGGAAACTCCAGGAAAAAGCAAAAATGTAAAGAAAACATAAACATTCTGCCGGCAGGAATATGAAGAGGGAGACGAGGAATTCCTTTTCTTGCTTCTTGCGGAGAATGGCTCTTTTCTTTTCCTATGCATATTTATGTTGTTGTTCGTGTTGTTGCTGCTGCTGTTCTACATTAACTCTACCGCAGCTCTCCTTTTTTCGTTCGTTCTTTTGTTTTCTTTCGTTTTTTTTTTCTTTTTGTCCAAAATGTTCAACATTTTGTTGCAGTGGCAAGTTTTTGTTCGGTTGAAGGAATTTTTTAATATAAATAACCGCCGAAAGTTATGAATGGAAGAAGTTTGTGTTAAAGATTTTAAAGGATTTGCAAATTTATTTAGAAACGAGTAAGAAAAGGGATAAAGTCGTACGGAGGCGACTGTAGTGATGTACTCTACTCTCAAAACAATTACAAGGTTTCATTAAAAGACCGGAATTCGGAATCAAGAAAATATGGTCGATGTCAATTTGTGTTTCAATTTTTCTATTACTCCTAGATATACTCCAAGATATTGGTATGAAATAAAAAAGACAGATTTTGGTAATATATTTTCTGGTCTTGGGAGTAGGACAAAAAATCGAAAATTCTTATTCAAAAATAGAAATTTTCCAGGTAGGTTTTACTGTTCTACTATACATTAGCATGGGTCACGAAAATAAATTGCAGCGGTCACCCTCCGAAGATTGGATTGTTTAATAATGATCTGCATGACTGGTTCAAGCCATCTCTGAGCTAAACGCTCCTGAAAACATCTCTAAAATCATGTTTTTTTTCGTGTAATTTTTTTATGTTGCATTTTTGTCCAATTTTTTTTCTGAATTAATAGATCCTTGGAAGTACTTTAAATAAAAATTTGTATTCTTGTCTTAGAATAACTCATGGGTCGTATTATTGGACGTTTATATTGATTTTTTGTAGTTTTCCCAGGTGACAGCTAAAATCTCCTATTTCTTGGAAACATTTTGTAACAGGTTTTACGAACAATAAATAAAAGAAATCAATACCTTTCCAATGATGCCTAAATGATGAATATCGGACGAAAAATAACACCGTTTAGGTAGGAAAAATATATCTTGCAGGACTGTTTCTGTTAATGGTCAGTCCGACTACAGTGCGTATGAGTGATATTATCCTTAATCAACCGCACGTATACGCCACCTACACACACTACTGTGTTGTTCGACAACACAGATGTGTTGCAACGACTTTTCTGCCAGTGTAAGGTGCGGACAAAATGAGTTGCGCAAAAATGAAAACAAAAATAATTTTTTAAAGTTTCTGCCAACTTATCGACTAAGGAGGAGTTAAATCAATATATTTTGTTTCACAAATGCTGGAAGACTATCAAACATATTTGAAGAAACGAGCTAGCGAAGCAAGTCTTCTTCGTCAAAAACCAATTTATATGCTCTCTTGAATTCACTAGTTAAAAGTTTCTTATCCTGTTGAAATCTTGTAGAACCGCAAACGTAGCAAAATAAATCAATATTATCACACTGCCTATTCAAATTGTCAGTTGCTATTTAGCCATAATGACATCAAGGCATAGGCTTGACTAAATTACATGGAAAAATGACCCAGAAGTTCATCATTAAAAAATGTTAAGACCTTTTGAACGGAAACAAAATCAGAAAATTGATAACGGATTACACAGTATTGTTATGTTGGATCTCAAGATTAATAAAAACATTAATTTTTTGGTGATCAACCTTTAATTTTATGAAGTGTAATTTTAATTAATTAATTTTAATTTAATTAACCATTAATTTTATGAAGTGTAATTTTAAGAATATGTAAAAAAGTCTATCTTGAAGGATTCAAATTCCAAAGGACTTTTTCGACTCCTTTGTGCCACTTCCCAAAACCGGAAAAAATATTTTGATTGTCTAAAGTGTCATGATACCTTGCAGAAACATACTACATACTTTAAAAGCTGCATAGGTTCAACTAAAATACATTTGGCATATTTTATTTAGAAGTGGTAGTGGATTTCTCGCTAAGCAGTATTAGTTCGATAAATTTTCAGGATTTTAGAATTTTCAAAAAAATTATAATTTTTAAAATTTTGATATGATAAGAGAAAATGTTATTCCAATAAAACCTAAAATCTGCTTATTACCAGCTTAGTTTTTAAGCTGTAGTTTTGTTGTAAAAATGTTAGCATAGCAAAATTAATTGTTTCTCAAAAACATTTTTTTAATTAAAAAATCCGGACAATTTATCGAACAGATACTCCTCAGCGTGAAATCCACTTGTTTGTAAATAAAGCAGGCCAATTATAGCGTATTATAGAGTATCAGAAGAACAAAGTTGAGTATAATTTAGGAGTTCATCCATAAAGTGGTTTGTAATTTTTTTTAATGCCAAAGCCTTCTTTTCCTAAAGAAAGTGCTTGCAGATCAATTGGAGAATAATTTCCATATAGTAAATATCAGTTGTAGCATATTTTTCTAAAGAAGAGTCTTATCATATCATATAAACTGTGTGGAATTGTCTCATATTCATCTGGACAATTGTTTTCATACAGCAAATTGACCTAAGACTACTTGAAGCCTATGTTAAAATTATCTTAGATTATTGTTTCCTTAAAGTGAAGTCCTTTTTTCATTTTGTTCAGTATTGCGTTTCAAGGAATAATTAAAAAACTTTATCCTTCAAAAAAACCCGAACTCGACCTTATAAAGAAGAACTGTGTATGGTCTCATCTTTCAGAATTTTATAGAATTTTTTGTGACCCAAAAATAGTGACGGTGTACCTAGAGTGATCCACCCCGAAACCGAAAACTGGGCTAACCATTTTTATACCCTCCACCTCCAGGATGGGGGTATACTAACTTTGTCATTCCGTTTGTAACACCTTGAAATATCGACCTAAGACCCTATAAAGTATATATATATTCTTGATCGTCATAAAATTCTAAGACAATCTAGCCATGTATTTGTAGGGGGTGAAAAAAATAGTACCAATCAAATGACCGCAGCTAGAGTCATGAAATTCGGATTATACATTCCTCTGACTGTATAGACACGGAAAATAAACTGATTTTTCGAAATTCGTACTTTTTGGGGTCAAAATAGAAAAAGGGGATAAAAATAGTACCAACCAAATGACCGCAACTAGAGTCATGAAATTCGAAGTATACATTCCTTTACTACGTAGACATGAAGAATAAAAGTTTTTTTTTCAAATTTGTACTTTCAAGGGATACAATGGTACAGAGGGATAAAAATAGTACCAACTAAACGACTACAACTAGAATGATGAAATTCTAATTGTGTAGAAACGTCAAGGGGGTAAAAATGGTACCAACCAAATGGTCGCAGCTGGAATTATGGAATTCGGTGTATACATTCCTCTGCCTGCATAGACACGCAAAATAAAAAGTTTTTTTCCAAATTCGTACTTTTCCTATTACGGCAAAAATTGGTTGAATCATGAAGTTAGGTTACTTTGCACTATGTACGTCTGATAATGGATTTTCAAAATTTGTACTTTTGGAATTAAAATAGATTGGAAATACAACCAACTGTAGCACCCACTATCTACCAATATTTATGGTATTTAAGCTTTTTGAAAATATAAATATAAGAATATTTATTTTTTGATTTGAAAAAAATAATGGTTTGAAAAAATTAAAATATTATATTTATTTATAAAATAATTTTTTCAATAATTGTATTTGTTTTGGTTAGCCTATATTAAACAATTTGTATTTTCCTCTAATATTACTGCACGTTTTAACGGCGTTTTTACTTGTTTTTTTTTTTTCAAAATCACGGTTTTCGAAAAACCGGACATTATTTCTGACTTAAAAAAATGGGACCGCCACGCCCACTTTTACAATAATGAGGAAATTTCCGTTTGTAATAATAGGGTTCACTTAAAATGGCTCTAATGCAAATATTGCAAAAAAACACAACTTAAGATTAATTAAGCTTACTTGGACTACTAAATGGTGTATAATCACAACCTGCCTCCTTCTCTTATAGTTTTACTCCAATCAATGTTGGATGTTTTTATTTTAAAAGGTATGGAAATTTCACAAGCTGTATACATAAATGAAGATTACAGCCCAAATTTTCAGAAAATGCTTAACTTTACATTAAAAAAGCCTACTGCTATTCGGTTTTTTTGTTAGAATATATGCAAACTATATTTTTGAAGTTGGGACCTATAAAATATATATTTTTTTAATATGAAATGTTGTTGTCTCAATAGATATCTTTCATTTAACATCAAAAATTATTTAAAAATAAAGCATTGAACTTTTGGACATTTGTTACCTCTGTGCAGTGTCTAAACGAAGTAAAGATTTTTATGTCTAAATTTATTTCGGTTGTATGAAATTGAAATGCCTTACATCTATAAAAATTTATGGCGTTGACCAATGGCCGCCCTTTTCAAGAAACTTACAGACGCCTTTTTTATGACAAACTGCTGTAGAGCCTAATTTCGCGAATCGATGACTGATTGTTATACACTCAACGAGAGTAATATGTCTTTGTGCATTTGTTTTTAACACCCAAAAGGAAGCGAGATAGATCCACTTAATTATACCGATCGGCTTAGAATTACTTTTTGAATCGATTTAACAATGTCCGTCTGTCTGCCCATCTATTCTAGTAATCTGAGTACAGGTCGCAATTGTAGCCAGAACTAAATGAAACTTTGCACAAGGAAGTTTTTCGCTATAAGGACGAATGCTATTTAATTAAAAAAAATTAGTTCAGATTTAGATATAGCCCCCATATGAATTTCACTCAGGATTTTACTCTTTTCACCCTAGATATCACATATTTTGACAGATTTTCTTCAAAATTGACAAGACATATTATATTTCAACTAGAAACATCTGCGTCTGTTAGATCGGTTCAGATTTATGTATAGCTCCCATACAAATTTCGCAACTAATTTGATTATCTCCGCTCTAGAAATCATATATTTTATCAGATTGTCTTCAAATTTGGCAAAACATCTTATATTTAAACTAGGAACACCTATGGTGAAAATGGGTCAGATCGGTTCAGATTTATATATAGCTCCGATACAAATTTCTCACTCAACTTTTTCCTCCCAGAAACCACGTATTTTCACCGAAATTGAGCATAACATGTTATACTTGAACTGGAATAACCTATTGTGTAAGTGGATCACATATAGAGTGATCAAACCCGAAACCGAAAACCGGGTCAACCGGATTTTTCATCTGAGACCGACCGATCGCGGTTTTTGGAAAACCGGAAAACACGGTTTTTTTATGTCGGTCTCAACCGGTTTTTCATATTGCCTCTCTTTATAGGTGCTTCTTTATGACATGACACTTTTTATATTATCACAAGCATCATAGAACGTTTTTATTTAGGGACCGCAAATTGACTATAAAAAAATTAAGAACACAACAATACTTTGAGTCTAAAATGGCGATGTTCGTCCTAGGTTTCACATGAATTTCTTATGGGTAGAAGACATATATGTGATTATTTTTAGAGATGTTTTCAGGAGCGTTTAGCTCACAGACGGTTTGACCAAAGGACGAAATGTTTTGCAGATCCCCATTATATAAACCAGAATTTATTTCTGGGGGTGACCGCAGCAATATTCGTCCATGTAGGTAATATGAGGCTGATGGACTTTGCAATTTTAAGAAAAAAAGTGAAAAGTCCTTGTATTTCAAGGAGACAAAAATACGCATACTCTTTGAGCTTCATGTCAAACTTATGATATATTTGCTTATTTTTTTATATTTTATCTTGTTCTCTACAAGATATCTGAATCGCAGATTGGTGTAATTGGTCCAGAAGTTTTAGCTGTTTTTCAAAATGATTTCCTATTTCAGCAAGACATAATTTGTAGGTTTTACGATGCAGGACGAAAACTAATGATGGGGTTATTACAAAATGATCCTACAGGAATGTTTTAAGTCATTTTCGAAAGATTTCAGTGAATCTGACTATGACATCAGAGTTGAGCTATTCCCAAGAATGAGTGTGCATCTTCTGGAATTGCCCTATAATGAATAATTTCCCCATTTTTTACAGTTTCAAGAAAACCCCGAAAAACCCGGTACGGCCGGTTCTTTTTTAAAAGAAAACCGGGACACCCGGGTTTTTAAAATCACGGATTTCGAAAAACCCGACATTGTAGAGAAACGGGGTTTTTGATCACTCTAGTCACATAATTCCATGTTTGGATATAGTCACCATATAAATATTCTTCTCGATTTGACACATTGGGCCAGGTCATATTAGCCTAAGATTAGGAAACATACAAAAATCCTTCCCGTTTTCACTTGTTTAACGAATTGAATTGTATTCTAATAGAAAGTAGAGTGTATCCTATAGTCGGCGCCGCCCGACTTTAGCCTTTCCTTACTTGTTCAACGTAAATTTGTATTATATGTATCCTTTCATAATGATTTGCCACAATATACCGATCATAAATGTCAAAACGTGAGCCCTGTATGACTGTTTATTTTACAGCTAGCCCTTTCTTTAAAATAAAATATTTGTAATTGACATATTTCGTATGCGTTGCTGAGGTTAAATAATAACTTTCGACATAAAAATGTAAATTTCCTATAGACACAGTGGACAGTTTTTTGGAAAAAGTACAGATCTCCAAAAATTGTAAACGTCTTCTTTAATATTTGCAGAGCTTCTAAGTTGTAATCGAAAAAATCTATGGATAAATGTAGAAGATATGACCTCTTCTTAAGCAAAAAACTTTGTAAAAATTACACACGATTTTTTGAAATACCTCGATTTCTTCAATAAAGGTCATAACATCTGCATTTATCCATAGAAATAATTACATTAAAAAAATCGATTATCTAATTTATAAAGATGTTGTCGCGCTAGTTCACCAAAGTCATAACTTTTAGATATAGACATTGTTTTCTTCGTTAATATGAAAATGGTATATGAACATGATATAAACATACAAATAATACATTTTATTTTTTTTCTGTTTTCTATGGGGTTTTTCGCGCCAGCAATGAAAGGTTTTTTTCGAAAAAATCAATTTTTCTATTTTTTAGAGACTGATCCTTCACCACTGTCACTATGTGAAAGTGAAACATGCAATATTACCTTTCATTGTAGCTGATAAGCTGATGAGATAACATACTTATATTAAACGCGCATTGCGCAAAAATTGGAATTTTAGAAACAATAAATACAAAAAAAAATACCCATCAAAAAAAACTTTGTACTGATTTTATGATTTATAGGTCTCGAACACCGAATTGTTATCCTCATTCTTGCATAGTGTAAATTATAGGTTAACTGAAATATAAACTTTGATGTGTTACAAACTATATGATCAAATTAATATACCCTAAAGTCTAATATAAGAGTTCCTATAACTTCGTACCATAGTGCGTATGAGTATTCTTAATACACTTAGCCAGAGGCTATTTACTGGAATGCTAATGTAACAAAAATCCCTTCGAACAATTGGCCTATATTCTTTTCCAAACCACAAGGAATCAAGCATAAAGCCATTAATAACATACCATGGAATTGATGCTTTTCATTTGTGAAATACAATCTGTACAGCCGATTTGCTATTGCTCTCAAGTCGATGTGATTTTTCCACATCTCATCATACATATCAGCGTACATATGTATGTAAACAGGGAAAATTGTTGAATGTTTGTTAGACAAACAAGACTATTTACTTTGGCAACGCAAACAGAAAAAAACAATGAAAATCAATGGAAATGTTAAATCGAAGTTTTATTTTATATTTTCCCTTCAATTTAAGGCTTAAATGCTAGCAAGTGATGTCCTTTAGTTGCAGTAGAAAAATGGATGTCATAATGCACTAACCCTCTCACTACTAGGCTTTTGATTATGAAATCATTCAATCGTTCTTCACTTCTAGTATTTCTTCAAATGAATGATTGCAATTATATTTGTATTAAAGATAAATAACTCGAAACTATTCCGGTTAGGACAACATATTTCAAAAGATAATAAAAGGCTGCCTCTCTTTATCTCTCCCTCCATGTCTCTCTCGCTCTTCTTCATGAGAGAGTAAAAAGCTCACAAAGTGTTTCATAGAAAAACACCCATCCCGGCAAAGCACAGGATATAGACAGAGAATGAAACTTGTGCTGAATGGAAATTCCAAGCAAACGAAAGGGAAATGAAACGAAATGATATAAAAGCACCAGAACTTTGCTGCCATAATTATGGCAAATTATGGCATTCTACATTTATGGCCAGTAACTGTTAGCCAGAATGTTGCCATAATTCGCCATGAACAGCATAGGAAGGATATTTTCTTTTATCCTGAAGGATAATGTAGTAGCAAATTTTTCGATTTCAATCTCTGCATCTTTTTTATCATTTCCAAATGGCTGCAGTTCGTGTCTGTCACATCATCGCGGCCTTCTTCTCTTCCAATTTCATATTAATTAACTGAATCCTTTTCCCTCAATTTTTTGCTTGCTATGATATCCTTTTGCTTTTTTGTTTGCACTTTTTCCCCATCTTCTTCTTCTTCTTTAGTTTTTAATTCAAACAACTTTCATTTCATGGTGTCACCATTTTAATTTAATTTTAATTCAATTAATACAAAAGAAAACTCTTCACGCAGCATTTCCTTGTCACTGAACTGCAAAACAATGGCAGGGCCAGAAGAAGTGCAGTGAGGAGAGAGGGGTTCAAAAGGAAATTGTCAAACAGGTATGATATGCATTTTGTCGAGTTGGCAAAGCAACTGAAATAGAAAATTAACTGAGGAAGGCAAAAGCTTTCAGCGCTATGATTGTCAAATTGGAAATCTGTTCCCGAATGATTTCTAATGGAAATGTGTAGAGAGATTTTCGTGGAATGTGTCATTAACAAGTAAAATAAATTCAGTTAGTTAAACTGAATTTTTGCGAGGTTTCGATTTCGGAAAATGCTTTTGTGTTCAGTGGTCTAGAATCAAATTTCATTGCCCAAAATTCAATAACTTTTGGTAAACGAAACATTTTCAAGTTTCGTAAAAAATTGAAATTAGAGTAGGGCCCGTGCATAATTTTGAGACACAATCGGGTATATTTTATTAATTAGACAAAAATTGACTAATTTTCTTGTTTTGTCGATTTAAAAGAAAAGTATTTTTTACGTATTTCTTTATAATATCCGACTTTTTGCACCAATGTATTCTATCTTCCCAGAGTGCAATTTCGTGCAGCAAAATTTGCAATGCAAAAAACAGGTAATCATTCTACCTTTCTAAAATCATCCATTTTTTTTAAATATTTATTACAAACAAACTATGTTTGGGATAAACACAGTTTTGACGCCATAATAAAATACACATTTCTAATTAAACAAATTTAGCAAAAATGCTTACATGTCTGAGAAACACTTAGCCGATATAGCCGAAAAACAATACTTGTTTTAATTTTCAAAATCTAAAAAGGTGAAAATCTGTAGTACAAAATATAAAATTATATCTATGTATTATACACAAATAATTAAAAAATATATCAAAAAAAAATAGAAAATAAAATCTGGTCGGAGCCTTATCAAACCATATCAAAAACTTGCATTTTAATCAGGAAGAGAGAGTGGAATTTTAACATTTTTGTGCAATGTTTGTTGCATTTTTTATAAAAACCGCAATAACTTCCATATTTTTAGTTCGATTTGTGTAGTTGTTGGATCGTTGAAGAGGTATTGATGACTAATTATATTTTTAAGAACTTCCTAACCCATTAAGGGCTGACATTTTTTTTCTTATTGTTGGTTCTCAGTGGGTAAAATGTGAGGTAAAAACTGAAATATGGGGTTATTTGCATCGTAAACACATTCTAGTCTTACAAAAAGCTAATTTTTGAAAATCAACATCTGAAATTTTGGTCTTTCAATGCATAAATCGGGAGGAAAACTTCACATAAGATGTTACAATAAAACCGTGCGACATGATTTCCCACCCAAGAACTCAAACTCATACTCAGTTGTTTATTTCGTGGTCGTTTATCTTTTTTACATGACTTTTAATTTCCAAAGGATGTAAATGTTTCAATAATTTAGTTTCGTACTTTTGCGTATCATACAATGGCGATATGGGTATCAAATGAAAGAGAAGAAAATCTGCTAAATCTATCTATCTAATTTAGCATTAACAATCATTTCAATTTTTCCCCTTTATAAAGTTTATGTAGATTATTCATGTTTTATTTCTTAAGGAAGAAAATTTGAAATGGTTGAATTTATTTCCAAAATTTGTTTTATATAAGACGATGCAAATAACCCCATATTTCAGTTTTTACTTCATATTTAACCCACTGAGTATTAACAGTAAGAAACAAAATTGCGGCCCTTAATGGGTTAGCAAATTCTAATTAATTGCAATTGGTTACCAATACCTCTCCAACGAGCCCCTAAAAACATAAATCGAATTTAAAATGTGGAAGTTATTGCGGTTTTTATAAAAAATGCTTCAAAAATTGCACTAAAATAGTATAAATTTGTCCTTTATATTGGGTCATATTGGAAGTTTTTAATATGGTTTGATAAGGCTCGGGTCGGATTTTAATTTCTAGTGGTTTTTTTCTCAATACCATTCTCATGGTTAATTTTATTCAAGAAAAACATGATTTATTGAGGTTATTTTGAACGCGTCCAGCTCACGAATGGACGTGATAAACGCGAAATATTTTGGGAGAACACATAAAACAAACCAATCTTTCATTTTAGTCGGGAACATCAACAACATTTTTTCATTCCTCACAAAAGAAGGCACTTTTATATATATATATATATATATATATCTAAATTTATTGGAAAGATGGAATTTACGAAAAGCGCACTTTTAGGGTCAAACTGGACAAAAGTGGATAAAATTGGTTGAACTCATAAATTTGAGTGAACGTATATTCCGCGCAAAATAAAGTTTTTTAGAAATTCGTAAAAAAATCCATGGTTCCCAACAAGGAATAAAATTGGTAACAACCAAATGACTTTGGACACGCAAAGTAGTGGATATGCAAAATTCTTACCTTTAAGATAACAATGTGATAGAAACGGTAGAAACCCAGCGACTATAGTTGGAATCATGAAATTCAGTATGTGGACAAAACAAAAAAATAATTCGTAACTATGCACAAAAAATATGTATACGTTTTTACGTTTTCCGATAAAAACAGAGTGGCTACGCAATGTAGTTTCTGAGATATCAGCAAAAATATAGACATTTATTATTTTCTGTTTTTTAAAAAGGAAAAAGGGCGTTAAGTTCGTCCGGGCCGAACCTTATAACCTTACCCTCCACCATGGATTGCATTGCATATTAAAGTAAGGCCACCAATATGTTTATAAAGGTTGATTTGTTAAAAGCTATAGGTAAGTTTTTCAAAAAAAAAAACACATAAAATTCAGAACAATGCATGAAATCTTCATTTGAATCGATAGTACGGTCCATATAATTTAATGTTTGAAGATTATTTCATTCAAATGTTGACCTTACATGCGCCTCAAATGGTCCATCCGCTTAGTCCAATTCCACGTTTTTGAGTAACAGAGGCCCAATTGCTGCGAACGGCGACGAATCGATAATTCATGAACACTGGCAGATACAGCTGTGATATTTTCTTCAGTTCGTAATATATGTACCAATTATAAGCAAGCTACTTCCCTGAGATACTAAAGAAATGGATATGTTCCTTGGATAACGATAGTTTACTGTGATTAATGGAAGAAATGTCAAAAATCAAATTGATTTTTGTTAAGTGTGATTCTCCTTTTTTCCATTACATAAACAAAAAACTTCATTCGCAAGAAGAAATTACATTACATTCAAAACACATAGAAAATCAATCAAATTGTTCACTAATCAAACAGTACAAAAACTAAAAAGTTAATATAACTTCCGCTTTCTTGTCTTTCTAAGTCGGCTGTTGACGTATGAATATTTCTCTTTTTGTAAACTTTCTTTAATGCCCCAACTTTCAAATCCCGCTCTTTTGTATATTGTCTAAGCAGGTTACAACTAAATTAACTCACACAACAATATAGGAATCTCGGTGTCGAATACACTCAAAACAGGTTTTAATTTCGTATGGGAAGGTCATGGCTACTTTTCGCCTATCTCGGTGTGGAATGTACTCAAAAACCGGTTTTAATTTCACGCCCACTTTCCGCCCATCTCTGCAGAACTATTTACACTGGATCAACTCACACAAAATTTCAACACTCTAGGTGTCATAGAACTGACCATATTCGATAATATGTTTCAACTTCGTATGGGAGGTGCCACGCCCACTTTTCCAATACCGCCCATTTTTGGCACAACTACGCATATTGATGCTAGATGCAGTGACACAAAATTTCAGCACTCTAGGTGTCTAGGTATATAGATATAGAATTAGTATTTCAAGTCAATTATAAAAGTAAAAATAAGCTTAAAGACCCTAAATAATGGGGTAAGGTGGGTACATTGCAGCTACAGCCGTTTGGTTGGTTGTAAAGGGTGATTTTTTAAGAGCTTGATAACTTTTTTTTTAAAAAAAACGCATAAAATTTGCAAAATCTCATCGGTTCTTTATTTGAAACGTTAGATTGGTCCATGACATTTACTTTTTGAAGATAATTTCATTTAAATGTTGACCGCGGCTGCGTCTTAGGTGGTCCATTCGGAAAGTCCAATTTTGGGCAACTTTTTCGAGCATTTCGGCCGGAATAGCCCGAATTTCTTCGGAAATGTTGTCTTCCAAAGCTGGAATAGTTGCTGGCTTATTTCTGTAGACTTTAGACTTGACGTAGCCCCACAAAAAATAGTCTAAAGGCGTCAAATCGCATGATCTTGGTGGCCAACTTACCGGTCCATTTCTTGAGATGAATTGTTCTCCGAAGTTTTCCCTCAAAATGGCCATAGAATCGCGAGCTGTGTGGCATGTAGCGCCATCTTGTTGAAACCACATGTCAACCAAGTTCAGTTCTTCCATTTTGGGCAAAAAAAAGTTGGATATCATCTCACGGTAGCGCTCACCATTCACAGTTACGTTACGATTCGCATCATCTTTGAAGAAGTACGGTCCAATGATGCCACCAGCCCATAAACCGCACCAAACTGTGACTTTTTCTGGATGCATTGGTAGCTCTTGCAATGCTTCTGACTGATATTCACTCCAAAATCGACAATTCTGCCTATTTACGTACCCATTGAGCCAAAAATGAGCTTCGTCGCTGAACACAATTTCTTTCTTTCTGAACTTTCTTAACAGAGCACGCATTTTGATAATAAAATTCAATGATTTGCAAGCGTTGCTCGTTAGTAAGTCTATTCATGATGAAATGTCAAAGCATACTGAGCATCTTTCTCTTTGACACCATGTCTGAAATCCCACGTGATCTGTCAAATACTAATGCATGAAAATCCTAACCTCAAAAAAATCACTCTTTATTTCTATCCTATTTAAATTCCAAAAATAGAAACATAAAAACAACATAACCTAACTTCATGGTTCTAGTCATTTGCTCGCTACAAATTCTATCATTTGTAAATGTTAAAAATATAGTACGAATTTGGAAAAATCCCCTTTATTTTACGTGTCTACGCAGTCAGAGGAATGTATACTCCGAATTTCATGACTTTAGCTGCGGTCATTTGGTTGGCACAATTTTTATCGGCCTCTTTCCATTATACCCCCTAAAAGTACGAATTTCGAAAAATCCCTTTTATTTTACGTGTCTACGCAATCAGAGGAATGTACACACTCAATTTCATTATTGTAGGTGCAGCCGTTTGTTTGATACCATTTTTATCCCTCTGTTTCCATTTTAACCCTTTAAAAATACGAATTTAGAAAAAATACTTTCTTTTATGTATCTACTCAATTAGAGGGATGTTTACACCGAATTTCATGTTTCTAGCTGTTGTCGTTTGATGGGTACCATTTTTATCCCTTTTTGCCACACTTCACCACCTACGAATAAGAATATCTAGCTATGCTTTAAGTAGAATGCGCATTCCAAATAGCATGTAAATATTCAAAAACACATGCTGAAACACTATAAATATTAGGGATATTTTCAGTCCTTGTGAGGGAAACATTTTTCCCTGTGGATCGATTTCAACCATTTGCAATCCCAACTGATCTACAACTATAAGATGTATTCATGCAAATTTGGACGCCCTAGCTCCTTTCGTTTAGATGCTAGCGTGCTTTCAACAGATGTGTTTTCATGAATATATTTATATACTTCATAGCGACTCAGATCGATATTTCGAGGTGTTACAAAAGAACTGACAAAGTTAGTACACCCCCATCCTGGAGGATATATTTATTTATAAATATTTGTGAATTAATTTTGAAGGTGACGTGAATAATTTTCTAAAATAGTGTTTTCACAACAAATATGACCAAAAACCATCTATTAGCTATTTTTCAAGAATATTTTTTTAGAGTTTAAGTTTATAGGGCTATCAAACCACAGCGTTACTTTTCTTCCTACATTTATTTTTTTTCCCCAAAATCTAAGGTGTGAATACAGGAAAAACTATAACTTTGCCTATGCCGAAATAGAAAAGCATTTTGAAAAGCAATTTTAATTTCTGAACCTATGGTAACCCCACTCTGATTTTTTGATATTGTGTTGTAGATAAAGCTAAAATTCATTTAAAAATTAAGAAAATTAATTAATATTCAGGGATTAAGTAAATTTTTTCTTTTTTGGAATCCTGGATCCACAAGGACATACCACTTCTCTTTTATATTCATAAAGTGAAGATCGTTAAGATCTGATGTCATCTCTTCACACGTACTACTTTGAGCTACGGAAAATGCTATATTATCCACAAGCTCAAGTATAATGTACGTGCCAAATTATATCAAAACCGAAGGGGACGATTATCCTGCAGAATATAAAGGGTTGTTAAATTGTAAGGGCCGATGATGAATGTGAACCACACCTAAACGTCAAGTTTTTTTCTGCATTTCATTGACATTTCTCAATTTCAGACTAACTCAAGTTGAACCATGGAAAGATACATAATCGAGCAACGCGTTAAAGTTATGCAGGCTTATTATGAAAATGGGCGTTTAAATCATCTTTGTGATTGTTTCGGTCAATTTAATCACACATTTTCACCTCAGTGGATTCGTCAATGAGCAGAATTGCCGCATTTGGGCGAATGATAATCCAAGAGTGATTGTCGAAAAACCAATGCACCCACAAAGAGTTTATGGGCTGGGCTTATGATGTCGGTCAGGCTTTGTTACTGTGAATGGTCTTCACTATCGTAAGATGATAACGAACTTTTTATGGCCCGAATTGGAAGATATGGATGTAGACGATATGTAGTTTCAACAGGACGGTGCCACTTGCCACACAGCTAACGGAACAATGGCTCATTTGGCGCGACAAATTCAATGGCCGTCTTATCTCACGTTGTGGCGATGTCAATTGGCCGCCAAGATCATGTGATTTGACACCGTTGGTCTTCTTTCTTTGGTGTTATTTGAAAGGAAAGGAATAGATACATCGATAAGCCAGCAATTGAAGAGCTAAAGGATGAGATAATTCGGCACATTAATGGCATAGAACCTCAATTATGCCTCAGCGTCATCGAAAATTTGGACCATCGGATGGAGGTGTCCCGCCGAGGTCGCTGCGGCCATTTGGCCAATATTATCATAATAAAAATAAATGACAATAATTCCCTAAATAATTTGTGTTTTATTTAAAGTCAACATCGGCCTTAAAACCCCATTAAATAGATCGTTATTTCACGGAAGTCGTAATGCATTACCTCAAATACTAAGCTAAGGGTGATTTTTTAAGAGCTTGATAACTTTTTTTTTTTAAAAAACGCATAAAGTTTGCAAAATCTCATCGGTTCTTTATTTGAAACGTTAGATTGGTCCATGACATTTACTTTTTGAAGATAATTTCATTTAAATGTTGACCGCGGCTGCGTCTTAGGTGGTCCATTCGGAAAGTCCAATTTTGGGCAACTTTTTCGAGCATTTCGGCCGGAATAGCCCGAATTTCTTCGGAAATGTTGTCTTCCAAAGCTGGAATAGTTGCTGGCTTATTTCTGTAGACTTTAGACTTGACGTAGCCCCACAAAAAATAGTCTAAAGGCGTCAAATCGCATGATCTTGGTGGCCAACTTACCGGTCCATTTCTTGAGATGAATTGTTCTCCGAAGTTTTCCCTCAAAATGGCCATAGAATCGCGAGCTGTGTGGCATGTAGCGCCATCTTGTTGAAACCACATGTCAACCAAGTTCAGTTCTTCCATTTTTGGCAACAAAAAGTTTGTTAGCATCGAACGATAGCGATCGCCATTCACCGTAACGTTGCGTCCAACAGCATCTTTGAAAAAATACGGTCCAATGATTCCACCAGCGTACAAACCACACCAAACAGTGCATTTTTCGGGATGCATGGGCAGTTCTTGAACGGCTTCTGGTTGCTCTTCACTCCAAATGCGGCAATTTTGTTTATTTACGTAGCCATTCAACCAGAAATGAGCCTCATCGCTGAACAAAATTTGTCGATAAAAAATTTCGAACCGAATGCACAGAATAGTATTGAGACAGGACACATACCATTTAATTTTACTAACCAAACAGACAAGGGGGAATAGAAAAATATTTATTTTATTTTAACCCCACAGAAACCTCACCTCACCTATGCCAGGCTTTTCCCACGCTTCACTAGAAAACTAACATCCTAAACTTCCGTCGAAGTTTCACAGTGGTCATCTTTGGTCAACCATAACGTTCTTACAGAGGTGTTCTGTCAGCTACAGTTTATTGCTATCAAGTTTTCGGCCGTAAAATAACAACAAACGAACAAAATGTGGCGCAACGGATGAGTGATTTTGTGTTCGCACTAAACAGAGTATAGCGGTTAAGCAACAAAACTTTGAGGTGACAAGTTTACCATTATTTCACTTGTACACCGGAAAGTAATCGGAGAAAATTATAAGTATGTAAAATGAATAGTAATAATTTCAAAGATCTACAAAATCCTTTCACGCCTTGCCTTTGATAGAGGGCCTTAGCATAACCACTTCGCAACAACTTCACACTTTGTTTATTTGTTCTCAATCAATTCGAAATGCCCGCCAAACATTTGACACCATAAATTCAACACACAAAGCACCAGAGAAAAAAAAAAACAAACCAAGCTACAGAATTAATTGAATTCCATTTGGCCGTTAATCCCGAAAAGCTTTTAAAAAGTTTTGTTTTCTTGCTTCTGCATTTGGTCCTGTTTTGAGCACAGTACGTAGGGAGCAAAATCCTACAATCCTTAAGGAAAATATTTACATTAATTTCATCATTAAGAGCTGGTGGAGAGAATCCAAAGGCAACGGCAACGTCTACGCTGAAAGCTAGGCAACTTTACATCAAAATCAACTCCATTTCCATCCTTTGCCAAAGTGCAAGATGATGCAAAATATTTGCTGCTCCTGCTGCAGCTATGCTCTCATCCTGTGAGTGTGTTTATGTGCCGCTGCCTGTTTTACGCATTCATCTTGAGGAGACATTTGACAGCCTTTTTAACAACTCCACGGAGTTGTTAAGTAATAAAGTGAAGCTTTAAAGGATTCGAAATGAAGTGAACTATTACAACTAAAACAGCAACAAATAAGCCAACATAAAATACACTAAACAGAATAAACGGAGACTTGGTTTTCGAAATGAAAATTTTGAAAAAAAAATATTATATGATTATGATTATTATAGAAAACTGATGGGATTTTTCCTTAGAGATATGAAACATTTTTAATAAATAGGAAACCGATTCGAAAAATATTTAAATTTTATAATCAAAAATAGCACCACAGAAATAGGAAGTATTTTATATTTGTTTTGCGTATATTCACTGCGTTTTTGACATCTTGAAATAATCATCGGAGATCCCATACACATTCTAGGTCGTGGTAAGATTCTAAGACTATGCTTCAAACTTGGAAACGAATAATGCTAGGAAGTTCAAATTGTCCACTTATGTCTTTCTCTAATTGTCAAAAATCAACTGTAATTGAAAGTGGACGAAATCGGCCCGAAAGGAAAAGAGTTTCCCCCGCAGGGACTGAATAACCCATAATAAAACTATGCAACTATGTTTGGTATAGATGATTTGTTTAAACAAGTTATTTTTAATATTTGTGCTCTCACTTTGAAAATATAAGTTCCTTTATATGTTCAATTAAAGAATTTATGGTGGCTACAAATGTTGCATTTCACTTTCACATAGACATAGTACTTTATAAAATTTCCAAAGAATTGAGAAAAAAAATTATTAAAAAAACATGTAAAAACGACGTTAAGTTCGGCCGGGCCGATCTTTATAGACTCTCCACCATGGATTGCATTCCACAGAGACCTCAATTAGTGAATGAACTGACTGACATTCCGTGTGTCCAAGGGCAACACCTAAATATTCTTGATCTTTCCTAACATCCTGAAGTATGAAGTTAATGTTCTTGCATCTCTTGGTAATTCGGATCATTGCATTGTCTCAGTATTCTTTTCGTATTCAGCCAAAGCGGAAAAAAATATATATATACGAAAAGCACTTTGGGCCGAGCTCAACAACTTTTTCCTTGATTTCAATTGGAAGCTTTGCTTTTTAAATGGCGATATGAAATGATCGAAAATATTATCTTGATAGGAATGAAGTCATTTATTCCAATCAAGGTTATAACCAGACATGACGTTTGTATAAAAATGCCACCATTGATCAGCTACGCAAGCAGACAAGAACCTTGTGTGCCAAGGTACTTAGACGTTAGTTTCTGTACGAACAACGTCTTAGTGCCAAAGCTCTTTCTTCTCCCAGGGGATGTAAAAGCTTTTTGGTCATTTGTAAGAAGAGTAAAGGATAACTTCTCTTCTATCCCAACTCTTGTTAAAGATGACCAGATATTCAGATATTGAAATTTTTGTAAGGAATTAATCCTGGCCGGAAAGCAATCAACCACTCCCCGTGATCGAAAATGTATCAAGTTCCATGCCTCAGATATTTTTTCGAACACGTGGAGTTAAAAGGGTTTGTGAGGTATTTAAAGACTAATGACATACTTAATGATCGATAGTATGGCCTCCGTTGGAATCGATCTACGGGGGACCTGATGACACTGCTGTCCGAAAAGTGGAGTCGATCCATCCATCAGTTTGGAGAGAGTTAGGTCGTTGCTCTAGATACCGCCAAGGCTTTTGATAGAGTCTGGCATGGCGCACTTATATCAAAGCTTATCGCTTTTGGTGTTCGTAGTGACTTCAACCGATTTATAACGAGCTTTCTCAGAGATCACACTATACGCGTTGTTGTAGATGGGTTTTCATCAGACGAGCATAGGTTAACCGCAGTAGTATCACAGGGCTCTGTCCTTTCCCCCTCCCTTTTTCTTATTTTCATCGACGACCTCTTGGATCGGACTTCGAATCCAATTTACTCATTTGCGTATGACAGCAACCTCTGTCATTCATATTCATTCGATCATAGACCAAGTCGTAAAGAAATTGACGACAAAAGAGGATTGATGGACGAGTCACTCAGTCAAGATTTACTGGTCATTTCCGAATGGGGTCGAGAGAATAGAGTAGATTTTAGTGTACGTAAGGCCCAGTGCTCATTGTTATCTCACAAGCGATTCACTGATCCAACGGTGTCGTCGATTTCAGAGGGATGTACACAATGAATTTCATCATTCTAGCTGTAGCCATTTAGTGGGAACCATTTTCATCCCTCAGTTCCTATTGTATCCCTTGAAAAAACTAATTTGAAAAAACCTTTTTATTGTTCTCGTCTAACCAGTCACGGGAATGTATACACCGAATTTCATGATTCTAGCTGCGACCATTTGGTTGGTACAATTTGTATCCCCCTTTTCCGTGTTACGCCCCAAAAGTACGAATTTCTATTCCCACGTTACCGCTTAAAAGTTCGAATTTGGATAAAATAATATTATATTGAAAAATGCTCTGAATGATTTAGTAAGGTTCTTCGAAAACCAAATCTATTACGCATCACCAAAAAGTGAAATCCATTGTTTGCGTTTGTCCCCTAGTTTTCTCTCAGTGTTGTCCCAGGACATTCTAATGAATGGCTTTTGAAGCCGTTACACTTCTTGTTCATCTGCCTCCACATAAAACTTAAACATTTCAACTTAAGATGAACGTTCGAACAGTGGAGAGAGGAGGGGGTATCCAGAAGCGTTAGTCCGTGTTAAAAAATTACAATCATGTCAAGGTGCCAACAACTTTAGCAACGTCCAACCAAACGGCAACTTTAACCCATCAGCGGGAGGTGCAATGGGGTGGGAAGGATTGTACGCTGCCTGGTTGGTAGCGAAAATAACAGGAAACATGTCTGTAAATGTTTGCATAAAAGTTAAGCTTTTCACGTTTGCAGTTGCTTTGTTTTCTTCCTTTGCTCCTGGAGTTTTCATCATCAACAAAAGAATGAATGAAAGAAAAAGCGGGACATGTGCTAACTGGGGTACTGTTTTACGAGGGTAGTGAAAAGCAAATCAGCTTTGATTAAGATTTTCCATTGGCTTCGATTTAGTTTTGCTCGCGATTCAGGGGAGTGGGAGGTGATTGGGATTTAGGGGGAAAAGTAGTGGACTCCCTACCATTTATGTAAGGTCATTCATTTTGATGCAACACAGTGGCTCTGAACTAGATCGTGTGAATTGCACTACACGCTATACGGCATATTTCAAGATTTCCCCCTCAAAATTTAAAATTTATTTATTTTTATTTTTAAGGGAGAAATTGGAAAAGGCGTCAATTTTGTCATCAAGGTGAACATTAATTTCATCGGTTATGATAATTTGATTCTAAAACATTGCATAAATTTTTCCAAAATAACAAAGTTCGACCAATGACTTCTGTAACAGTGGGCCAAAGATGAAGATTGTAGAATAACTCGTCATTAAAATGATTCTTTTTTTTGATTTTTTGACGCACCCATGAGAAACAATCATAGGAATTTTTAAAATTTGTTCATTAATTAACTTAGATAGTGTTTCTGTTGTCTAAGACAAAAAACAAAAACAAATATCACAGTTTTCAAAAATTTTACAAAAATAAAATCAGAATACATTCGAAGAATTCTCCCGTGACCTAGTTTAGGCAAATCATAATGCAGAATACACTTTCAACGCAGGGATTTTGGTTAAAAAAACAATTAACATTAAAAATATACCTTTTCTCCTTTACGAAGCAGTATCTAATATCATTTCAAGTATTTTAAATGGAACGAAAAAGAAACAAATCTCAATAAAATAATATAGATGTATTTTGAAAAATCTGTTTTAGTAGAAAAGTCAATGCATACATTCGTTCAAAAATAGCGTTTTCGGTCGTCTACATTGATCACAGTTTCTTAATTATTATTATTTCTCAATTCTAAAATGTACATGGTTTGTTTATAATCGATGGGAATACGCCTTTTTTGACTTTTTAAGAAAACCGCAAAAGATAACAAAATACAACTACTATTTTTAAATAATAATTTCTAGAAAAGCATTAATTTTTATTTTAAATTTCAGGTTTATTTTTGACATTTGCAAAATGGGACGCTATACGCTCGAATTTCAAATAATAATTTTTAACTATTAATAATTTCTAGAAAAACATTAATTTTTATGTTAATTTTCAGGTTTATGTTTGACATTTGCAAAATGAGACGCTATACGCTCGAATAAAATTTGGAAATATTAAAAACTTATTTCCACGGTAGTGAGTCTTTAACGCAAACTGTGAGAAATTTACGTGGAAAACTTTCAAGAAGATATCGGCCTTCAAGAAGCTCATTTTGATCTCCGTGGCTATGTCAATAAGCAAAATTGTCGCATATATGGATCAGAAAACTCACACGTGACAATTGAGAAAGCAATGCATCCACAATGTGTCAATGTTTGGATTGGTTTTTAGCAGTACTGAAAAATTGGGTTGATCAGGTGAGGTACTACCCAGCCAGTCGTGGTAGTCATATGAATGACTTTGTGTTCCATTACACTGTGTGTAGTTTTTTTAGGTCATGGAAATATAACCATATACGGTTATATTTCCCCAGTTTTGCCCAAAGTCATGCACTTTTTTATGGGCTCCCAAAGATTTGTAATTTTTGCAAAAAACTTTAATTTTCTCAAGCTATAAAATCAAAAAAAAAAATTTATCGTCAAGGTCAAAATCGCAAATGTCGTCGAACAAATCTAATAGTCTGTAGTGTGTATAGATAGCGTATACGTGTTGTTGATTAAGGATAACATTACTCATACGCACTGTAGTCGAATTTTGCCTAGCTAAACGGTGTCAAGAATCATTGCTAGGAAGTTCGTATGTTCTAACAAGTAAAAAAGGAAACTTTATATACCCTCCCCATGGATTGCATTCCACAGAGGCTATCGATTTTCGTAAAAGTGCAGTAATATAAAGGAAAATATAAATAGCCAAACTAAAACAAATACAAATATTGAAAAAAAAAATAATTTTATAAATAAGCATAATATTTTTATTATATCAAACAACGCTTATAAGGCAAGGCTACCAATACGATTATTACACTATATATATCGAAATAATACTTCAAGTCAATTAAAAAAATAAATATTTATATTATATTTATATTTAAAAAATGCGTAAGTAGCATAAATATTGGTAGATAGTGAGTGCTATCGTTGGTTGTATTTCCATTCCATTTTAATTCCAAAAGTACAAATTTTCAAAATCCATTATCTCACGTACATAGTGCAAAAACCTAACCTCACGATTCAACCAATTTTTGCCATACAAGTATAAAATACGTATTTGGAAAAATCTTTTTATTTTGCTTGTCTATGCAGTCAAAGGAATGTATACTCCAAATTCCATGATTCTAGCTGCGGTCATTTGGTTTGGTACTAATTTGGAAAAAAATCTTTTATCAGAGGCATATATACGCCGAATTTCATTATTCTAGGTGCAACATTTTGGTTTGTACCCTTTTTATCCCCTTATTCCCACTTTATCCGTTAAAAGTCCGAATTTGGACGAATGGTCGGACATGGCTAGATCGGCTTAGAATTTCATGACGATCAAGAATATATATACTTTATAGGGTCTCAGGTCGATATTTCAAGGTGTTACAAACGGAATGATAAAGTTAGTTCACCCCCATCTTGGAGGGTATAAAAGGTGTTTATTGCGATCTTAGGTACATTTTTGTAGTTGATTGTTTCCTTAAACTTTGAACGAACCTGAACAGGGGAAAAAGGTTTAAAAAATCGAACTTTTTAATTTGTTTTTGCGATTTTGATCTTGAAGATGAAGTTTTTTTGACTTTATATGTTGACAATTTTTGTTCCCTATGAAAAGAGCTACAACTTTGCTGAGAGTTTCAAACGGTTTCCTAGATATGAGCCTGAGAAAATTATAGCTTTTTGCAAAAATGACACCAAAGCCCCAAATCTTTGGGGGCCCATAAAAAAGTGCATGACTTTAGGCAAAATTGGAAGGCACGCGTCCTTTTTTTGCTCTTCTTTCACGTAGTGGTGTCCGTATATGGTTATATTTTTTCTTGTTGCACTGTGTTATTAAATGACAAACTGCGACCTCTCCAATAAAACCATAAATTTCAAAATACAATCATTACTTTTTTATAGCCGATTCTAATTTAGAATTTTATATGGCCCACCCTATATTTATATTTTCATATATTTCAAAGTTTTGTTAACATTTCCCCATTTTTGTAACCTTTCAAAAAATAAATTTTAATGAAGGTGAACAAAAAAAAACAGCCCCAAAAAGCTCACCCAAGATCATTCTTCTGTATATTGGTTCAATAAGAAAACATTCTACAACATCCTTACACTATAGGATGTGTTCAGCATATATATGTAAAACACTACAAGGAATATTTTTGTAGAACATTTTAGCCCTCCTATTCTTCACTTTAACACTTAAACTTTCAAAAACGATTATAATCAAAAACGACTCATTTATTGTAGAGTTAGAGACTCAACATATTCCACTAAAACTGAGCTAAACATGTAATAATTTTACACTTAAAGTGTAAAATTTCAAAATGGTTACCTATGGCTGAAGAATTTTAAAAAACGTGACAACAAATTAAATAAAAATCTTACATGAATTGAGGGACACCCTTTACATCTATTTTAAATTTTCATGGCAGCACACAACAGAAATTGCAGACAAAATTTCGCCTTGAAATCATTTCCTGTCCTACCAAGTATGCTTTGTATGCTCTCCTACAATACCTTCATGTGTCCAAATATTGGTCGTACTCCCTATACAAATCACGATGATTTTTCTCTCCTATTCTCCGCCCACTCCCCTCCCACTTCCCATCAAGCGGTCATTCTTCTTCTTCTACCCTCTTGTCCGTCTATTCCATCCACTTCGGTTGTAAGTTATCATTTAGCCTCGCAAAGCTTCAAACACGTAGAGAACTCGTAAAATATATTTTTACAACTTTTGAGGAAAAGTTGTAAGTTTTAGTTCGGTTCAGTTCAGTATCGTACCGTACTGTATGTACTCTCTTCTATTATTTCTGCGTCTTGTTTTTTCGGGCGCTGCTTCGCTCGCTTACGCTGAAGTTGTAAAAAAGAAAGGATGAAGTGTTGTTGGCTTTTTCTGCTCGAAAAGAAGCAACAACAATAAACTCATAGATTTCGTGCTAACTGAATTAACGCAAAGCTTTGGAGTTTGGTTCTCGTGTTTTTTATAGTACCTTTCGTCGTTTATTTGTTCAACAGTGGGGGATTTTGAAAAAAATTTTGAGAAATAATAACGAAATGAAGTTAACCAACAAAAGATCCTGGAAAAATATTGGTAGACAATAGCACATAAACATTTATTTGCATTGAGGTAAGATGACTCAATTTAAGACAACATTTTTTATGGATACTTGTTTATTTTTTTATTAAAATTCCTATTTTCGTCAAAGTTACCTTTAATATAATACAATAAATATAATATTTAATATTATTTAATATAATATATTATATAAAAATGATACATTTAATACTCTGTCTTATTATACGTCTAATAAAAAATAATTATGATGGCTTTCACATAAAAAAGTTTTTCGGGAACAATTTCCAAAAATTTTTGATTTTTTTACTAAAATTGTCGTCTTATTTGCCGACATTTTTTCCCAAAATTCCCCTACTGTGTCCATTGTTGCTGTTTTTGTTGTTGTTCTTTTCAACTTCGCTCACAAGAAACATCAAACTAAGTTGAAGTTAAACTGATAGCTTCGTAGCTCGTTCGTTTTATTCTTCTTCCTCCCGCTGTTGTTGTTTTTGCTGTTGCTGTTGTTGGGCATTATAAAAACATAAATTTACATTAGAGTTTATGTTAAAATATTGTTAAGAGTTGATACTTGGCTGTTGTTTCTGTTTTTGTTTCCTATTTTGCCGCCCCCATTCAATGTCTTGGAATGAATTGATGCGAAAGTTGTTGTGTCCTTAGTTTAAATGGACATGAAACAAATGGGCGGAGTTTGTTTACTTGTCATGACCCAACTGTTAATGGTGGCAACAAATTCCGGTAACCTCCTCCAAGCTAAATGCAGTAATTCAATCCTCGCCTGAACAATTTCGGCCATTGGTTCATTGGCAACGAATGATAGTAGGAAAAAGTGGGAATTTTCGAAAGGATAAAATACATTTAGAATTTAGTGAAAAAAATACTTTTTTTAAAGGAGTGTTCATTCAATCGACTGTAAATCCTGAAAGACTTTTTAATGTGTTATACCTCGTTTTGAAGGTAATTTCAATTACTTTTAAAGTACTAATGTGTTATGTTATAGCAGGGCTAGTTTTTGCAATTTTAATTCTTTTATTTTGATTTTCGAAATTATAACTCCAATCCATTTTGTGAAAGTCGTGTGCTTAGGTCTATTTTTAAGCGATTGTGGGAGTTTGAAAATGGTAAAATGATGGTTTCTATTTTTTGCGATATTTTTCGATTTTTCTTTTTTACAAAATCAACCTGAAATACAGCGAAAAATCGTCAAAATTATAATTTTTCATTAGATCATAACCACAAGATACAAAAACTATGAAAAATCCAAGAAAAAATTGGTTATGGATTTTTTTGTATGTAGTGTGAGATTGTACCACAAGAAAGAAATTGAAAAAACATATTTTTCCATAACCAATTTTTGTTTTGGAATTTTCAAACGACAACAACTAGAAACATGAAATTCAGTGTGTACATCAGGGTTAGTCATTTTTTTAGATTCAAAATCTGTGGAAATAGCATAAGGGCAGGCAAAAACAAGCAGAATTGCGTTTTTACTTTTTCGAAATGGTGAGAAAACGTTCCGCACAAAATGCAATTACTTTAGCTCAAAACCAACCTTTTTATTTGAATTTTTTTTTGTGATTTTTAAAATTTGATATTATTTTTTTTTTTAAATTTGAAGATATTATGCAATAATGTTAATAAGATTAAAATTTTATTTAAAGTAACGCCTTAGAATAATAACATTTATAATAAATTACTCAAATGCAGTAGCATTTTCTACTACTTAAATTCAACAAGATATATAAAAAGAAACATGAGAACAAAAGAGTATTTTTTAATAAGTTTAAATAAAATCTTAGCAAGAATACATTATGGGTAATAAATTTTAAATTCAATGAATGTGTTGTTTTGCACAGTGGAAAAATATCTTGAACTACTTTTATGGCTCTTTCAGCACATACGTTACTTCTCTGCTGCTTCGGAATTGCTGATTATTCCTGAACCCAATGTCTTTGAAAGCACAGGTGAGCGTTTTTGAAAGGAAGTAAGGCTAGATTTAATTTTGAATAGTCATCGATTTTAAAACAATGATCGGAAAACCATATATCAAACCAGGTGCCAGATATAAACTCACAAATTGAATATAATTGCGTCCGATATTTTGGAATTAGTATAAATGCCAGTAGAGCAAGAATTGCCCTAGAATTCCATCGAGCGTTGCTTATTAGAGGTATATACTTAAATGTTATACGAGGAAATTTTTGGTTTTTCAAATAATATTGAAATGACACACACAGCTCGTACAAATATTTCATATCATCCCGCCATTTAATTTTGTTAATATTTATTTCCTCTTTATTTTGTATGTAGCAACTTCTTAGGTGATCATAATTATTTATAATCTCGGAAACAAAAGGATATTCGATATTAGGGGAAGTTGTTTTTCCACCTAAAACTTCATCCATAATATGTCGTAATAATAAATCAAGTATATGGTGTTGGCAGCCAATATATTGCGGTGGAGGCAGTGAAAGAGATTTGCAGTGGTTTTGCAACAATGACACAACACCGCCTTTTTTCCCAGTATTAACACTCGTTGTATCACATATAATCATTTTAATGGATTGAAATAAATTATACTTTTCTAGCATTTCTCTAATGCCATTAAATATGGTTACAGCTTTTCCATTTTCAAGAACAAGCACTCCTAATTTTATTTCCTTCGTATCATTCTTAAGAACTACAACTTGTATTTCTTTTTTATTATTTTTTTTTACCATCAAAATGTAGGGCCCAGTTTTCAAGTTTTAAATATTCTTTGTTTGTCTCCACCTTTTGTTCAGCAAACTTAATGACGTGTCTGTAAATGGTTTTTTGTGATGGCGTTGGTACGTCTACTCCTGATTCAGCCATTTTTTTGCATATCATAGCTGCTTTATTTGAACTGACATTCGTATCAATTACCAAAAACGTCGCTATGTTTGAAGACAACTTGGGTATCTGTTTACTTGCAGTAGAAGAGTAATCTCTGTCATATGCTTTTGTATCATCGCACAGTGTGCTTTGAAAATTCCTTTTTTTATAACACCTTTTTTTATACGAGATATCAAACAATTTTTCAAATTTATTGGTGTCTTGCCGCCGCTTTAAAAATTTCTGATAATCAGTTATCAACTTAAGCACCTTGCCTCCAACGTTCTTTAATTCCATCGCTTTTTGATTTAGCTTAATCCATAACTTATTTAATTCTTCAGATATAATTCGATTTTTTTTAGATTTCTCAAGCTCTAATCCTCTATATCTTTCAATTATATTGATTTCTTTCGGAAATTCGTATAAATGGTATAGCGGCAAAACAGCTTTTTGTATTTCATTCGGTCTTTTTGCTTTAAAATTTTTGACCCAGTTTTCACTGTTTTTTGGACATTTTTGCAACTTTTTTTAAACGACATGGCGATGTGAACACAAACTATGAAAAAATAATTTAAAACTAAAAACGATATAAATTATGTATTATGACATTTCTTCTGTATTGTCAAACTTTTATTAGAGCAACTCGTTTAAAATTTTTAAAACTGGGAAATGAAACCGAGTTGCAAATTTTAAAATCGATGTAGCTTAAAAACTAAATGACAGATTTTTGATCAAATTGCATATTTGAAATCGATGCACTAAAACCAACTAAAAAAATTATTTCCAAAAACAACTATTGCAGAAAAAAATTTCTCAAATTTAAAAATTAAAAAAAAAAGTAAACTAAAAAAGTTTGTTTTTAGCTAAAGTAATTGCATTTTGTGCGGAAGGTTTTTTTACAATTTCGAAAAAGTAAAAACGCAATTCTTATTATTTTTGCCTGCCCTACATGCCATTTCCACAGATTTTTGATATTCGAAAAAAATGAAAAAATGACTAACCCTAGTGTACATTCTTCTAATTATGTAAATACATAATTTAAAAATATTTTTTCCAAATTCGTACTTTTTGGGGTTGAAATGGAAAAAGAGGATAAAAATTGTACCAACCAAATGACCGCACCAATGGTACCAACCAACTTTTTACAATGGAAATTAGTTGGTACCATTTGTATCACTCTGGCAAATGGTACCAACTAAACGGCTACAGCTAGTATGATGAAAGTCGATGTGTACATCCCGCTAATAGCGCAGACACGTAAAATGAAGACATTTTAGAAAGTCGTACTCTTAAGGGGGTAAAATGGGATAAAAATGGTACCAACCAACTTTTTGAATTGACTTGAAGAATTATTCCGATATATACAGTATAAACGTATTGGTAGCCTTGCCTTATAATTGTGGTTTGAAATAATAAAAATTTTATTTTTTTTATAAAATTAGTTTTTCAATATTTTTATTTGGTTTGGTTTGGCTATTTAAAAAATATTGACACTTTCCTGTAATGTTAGCGCACTTCTACGAAAATCGACAGCCTCTGTGAAATGCAATCCAAGGTGGAGGGTTTATAAAGTTCGACCGAACTTTACGCCGTTTTTACTTGTTTTCATTAGTTTATTAACACAAGGTAAACAAGTAAGGAAAGGCTAAAGTCGGGCGGGCCGACTATATAATACCCTACACCACTCGCTTTGATTACTAAACCAAGGTATTTCATGGGATCAATTTTATGATTTTCATATAAATTATACAGTTACTACAAATTCACCTTTAGTCAAATTTTATGAATATGGTAGTTAATAAAGTAATTGATCCAATTTTCCAGCAGATATTCCGAGTGAAGTAAATATAACATGATATGGAAAAATTGATCAAGATCCAATGATAAATACAGATGATACAGCGGTAATAGGATGAATCGGGCGGACATTTGAAGGGGACCTATAACAACACTTGAGGCCTGTGCCAAAACAGGCGTTGAAACATATGATGATCTGCAAAAATTGATGAAGATCCGATGTAAGATGTAGTTTCTAGAGCTGTAATAGAGCATATGGGCATCTCGGGACGAACGGAGCCGACTATATGATACACCCCACTTTCTGTCTCATTAAAACTCAATTTGGTAAAAAAGTGAAATCGGGAAGGATTTTTGAATCCTGTAAATGTATGTGTTTGAGAAAAAATGTTAAATCGGAAAGGACATTTGTGTGGGGGTATATTGAAACCTGGAACGATGTGATCCGCTTTCACCATGTATGTTTATAGGTGAAATATAACATGTAAAGTTTGGCCAAAATCGGTTAAAGATTCGGGAGCAACACTTGTATTAGGGCTACATCTAAATCTGAACCGAACTTACCCACTTTCAGCAGAGGTGTTTCTAGTTCGATTATAAGATGTGCCAATTTTAAAGAAAATCGGATTCAATATGTGGTTTCTAGAACGGAAAATGTCAAATCGGGAGCGATATTTGTATGGAGACTATATCTAAATCTGAACCGATCTTACTTACTTTCAGCAGAGGTATTTCTAGTTTGATTACAAAATGTTGTGCCAATTTTAAAGAAAATCGAATTCAATATGTGGTTTCTAGAGCGGAAAAGTGAAATTTGGAGCGACATTTGTATGGGGACTATATCTGAATCTGAACCGATCTAACATGATAATCAGACAGCGACCTGTAGAGTGCGAACAAGCTTAGATGGACAGCAGACGGACGGACAGACAGACATGGGTAAATCGATTCAGCTGGCGATTCTAAGCCGATCCGTATACTTAAAGGTGGGTCTAGCTCGATTATTTATTGGTGTTACAAACACGTCCTAGTCCACGAAGTGATGTATGTTATAAAAACAATAAAAATGAAAAAAAATTCTAGTGGGATTATTGAAAACTGGAAATTTACAAAACAAAAACCAACAAATTTGGATGATTTAAATCAATGCATTCGAACAACGATTGAAGCAATTCCCGCTGCAACTCTCCAGGCAGGGGTCGAAATATTGAATAAAAGTAAAAAAAAAAATAAACAGTGGTGGTCACGAGTTTAGCACACTTCACATGTGTTTTTTATAATACCAAATAATTTGTTCTGATAATGAACTCTGCGCCAAATATTTGTTTTTAGTGTTGCCTTTGGTGTGATCAGTAAGCCCCATAATTTTTTTCGTATTCTTTTGTGTCTTTTTCTCGTACTCTCATGTTTTTGCAAGTAATTCGCAATCTGGGCTGGACACAAATTTAGCACATTTGATAAAAGTTGTTTATTTTCTGTTTCTTTTTGCGTTTAAATAAATTAATTGGTATGTTTCGGCAATTTTTACTCAAATGGAAGTTGTTATTATTATAATTAGACATTGCTAAAGGAAAATAGAGCATTGAGGCCCAGCGTCAGGTTACTATGCAATTGAACGACAGTGGAAGTACCGCTGGGGATATAGCAAACATTATAAATTGATCCAGACAGATTGTGTGCAATATACTAAGCCATATTGGTACTTATGGGAGCTTCAAAACTATTGCAAAATGTCCTATGCCGAGGAAAACTAGCAATAAATCGGGTTTTTAAATTTATAGAACATGCGTAGCAAATCCATTTAACAGCTCAACCGTGATTCAGAGAGATATTTCGACAAAAGTTGACATTAGCATTTCCTCAAGAACCATAGGATGCATTGTTCTACATAAGCCAGACGTATCAAAATATGGCTTACAGTGTCAAATTTAATCTGCTCAGGATCATTTAGAAAAATCCAAGATTTTTGGGCAAATATCGCCTGGATTGGCGAATCGAACATTTGTCGGTGCGGATCTAATATGAAACAATACGAATTGTGCCCCCAAACATGCAGCACAACCCAAATTACAAATCTGAGACGTTAAAACTTGTTGGGGAAAATCTGATGGTGTATACTGCGTTTTTTGGACACGGCGTTGGTCCGATACACAAAATCGATGCACTAATGGATCAGTATATTTACAAAAATCTACTTGTTGATACTATGATAACATATTCAGATAAAAACATGCCAATTAAGTGGCGTTTTATGCACGACAACCGACCAAAACACACTTAACGCTAGTGAAGAGCTGTTTGGGGCTGAACAGAATAGATTTTTAAAAATGGTGCAGCACAGTCACCGGATCTCAATCCTATTGACAATCTATGGAATGGACTTTAACAACATATTATAGCAATAAAACACAAAAATTTTCCCAATTTCTTGAATGAAACTCAAAATTCCTGATATGCTATTCCAATGGAGCGTTTTATGTCTCTAGTGGAGAGTATGTCCAGAATATGTACAGCTATTACTCAAAATAGTGATTATGCAATCAAATATAAGGTTTATTATAAAATTTATTGGTTAGTTCAACTTGATTAAAGTTTTTTTTAAATTTGTGCTAAATTACTGTCCAATCACTTTTTGTATTATTTGTACTATAGATTGCATAAAACTAAAACGCAACATCTTATCGTACGTAATATTTTAGAAAAAAATACAGTTCAAAAAACATAAAGTTGAAGTTGAAATATTTGCTTTATAAAGCTACATGTAGTGACTGTGCTAAATTCGTGTCCACCACTGTAAATAGAAAAATTGATCCAACAACGAATAAAACTGTTTATTAAAATATATTAATAAAGTTTGTTGTCGAGTCGACATTTTTTATCATCAATAATTTTTATATTTTAAATCCAATATTTTATTGAAAATGGTTTACCCTTTTAGGACAATTTTTTTAAAGTCTAGGCTATGTTCTGGAAACGAGTGAACTTAAATAATTAAAAAAACGTAATATTGATTAAATAGTATTATAATTTTAACATATTTAGTCTCATGACATAATGATAATGATGATAATAAACTGAATCGAATGAAAATCACATGATTTAATGGTATTGCCTACATTTAGGATGTTTAGCCTTAACATATAAAGTTTCTTTATACTAATATTTCTCTTACTGCATCACTAGCCTTTTATGTTTAATATTTTATTGAAAAAATTGTGCATAACATTTCATATCATTTCCAAAGTATACTTTAAGCTCTAAAAAAGACAGAACTTCAATTGAAAAACGACCAACAATTGAGTGTCAGTCAAAAAGAAGCCAAAACCTTTTTGTAAGCCAACGCGCGCAAAAAAACTGGCTGATGATGATGATTTGTATGCCGCCTCCTCTTTTTTCTCTATCTGCCTATAAGAACGGGACAAAAAAGAGGAAATGGCAAACAGTTGCATAATGTTGCCGTGGCTGTAGCTGCTTCTGTGTTTATTGTGAGTATTCTAATAAACATAAAAAGCGGAATTTCCACAAAAGCTCTGGCTGGTTTTTTATGAATTTCTATAAAATTTTAATGAATTGAAAATGAAAATGAAAACAACGCGGTGATGAGGTAAACGCAAGCACATTTCTGCTACCCCTTTTTTTCGGTTAAAGGCTGAATTGTAGAGGGAGGGGCGGAGGAAGAGCAAACGAGGTGAAATAGATAACTCACATTCGCGTTAAGTTTATAAAGCACTTGATTTGTTTTATTTAATGTTAATTAAATAATTCAATTTCAATTATTTCAATAGCCCAATTCAAGAGTTTCCATAACAAAAATTCTATTTGCCGAAAAGTTAATCAACCCGACTGAAGTTCTGGCCGGCGAACAAAGGCCTCTCACAACTTTGTGATTTTAATTTTCGGGCAAATCTTTTGTTTCTTCCCCCGCAAAGAATCAACGAGAAACGGAGGGAATATGCAATGAAATGCGAGAAGTTTTACAACTTTTAACGAATTTTGTTTATGACACAAGACAAAACAAAACAATACCAAATCCCAGCAGCCAATACCAGAAGTAGGTACTTGGAACAGCTAGCTCTGTGCGCACTCCTCCAGGGAAATGTCAAATGCGCTCGTCTCCGTTAAATTCAAATTTCTAAGACACCATTCAACGAAAACAGCACCAAGGAGGACGATGTTGATGACGTCGCACTGAACAGACAAACAACCATCCTCCCCCCCTAAAACACAGAATATGATTTCCAATTAGAAAATCAATTTTGAAAAACTTTTCCCCACGCTTGACGTCAAGTACTGCAAAAGACGCCGAGCACGATGGACAAAAAAGGTGAACCCTTTCATTTCAGCATTTTTTGTTTTGTCGTTTTTTTGTTTTTCTTTTACTCCCCATTTCAATTGATCTGGCCAAAGTGCCCTACAACAACAGGAATCTATTTTCACTTTCATTAAAGTATTAATTAAACTTCCATTTATTGGAGTGGCCTGTCCGGGCGCCTTATACGGCGGATTATGAAAGTCCAAATTCCCATTTGAAAAAAAGGGTTGGGTGATTTGTTCGACAGCGACGCAAACAATCGAGCTTAAAATTATAGACAAAATACCGAAAGGGAAATGTTCGTTGCTCGTTAAGTATAACCCTCACCATCTTTGTAGGCGATTTTTAAGGAGAATTTTGTTAACGCATCGCTAGTAGCGAAAGGTAAAATTAATGTTGTCAAGAAATTCTCAAACAATACTTGGATTCGTTTTTGCGAAGTTTATTCAATTACAATGGGAGCGACAAGTTCAGTTATTCTATTGATACTAAAAAAATATATTAGAAATGACTTCAAAACGGAAAGATAATGGTCCTTGGTTCTTTTAATAGAAACTAAATAATATAAAAATTAAATATTAAATTAAGGTGTCCAAACAGTCCATTCACGTCATAACGATAATCATACAAAAGTATTGCATACGTTTCGGATGTTTGATAATTCATTTTATATAGGGTCCGCCATCTAACGTTTTTTTAACTATTCAACCGTTATTGTGGGGTGCCCTCAGCAGCCATTTGAATGAAATTATTTTCCATTATTAACCGCAAGAATTGTACTTTCAAATAAAAAAAGAAATTTGAGAAAATATTCAGTAGTTTTTTTATAGCATTTTCAAAAAAAAATATTTGGCGGACCCTATATAAAGTCTTCTCCAAGCATTTGGCTATTTTGGTCATTGCACTTCATTAATTGATATAATGATAACTAAGCTCTAGCCACTGTACTTAAAGAAAATCTTAGGATTTAAAAGTATTGCATACATTTAGGATGTCTGATCATTTAAATTGTAAAGGATATTTTAGGCGGAAATTAAACCTTTTTCTGTTCCATAGAAAATATGTCCTTTTTCATAACAGGATTTATAAATGATAGAGCATCAATAGAACAAGTAAGTAAGTACCCTCACTATCAGAGAATATATGAATGGAAGTTATAAGGACTTAATTTTTACTTAGGTTCGGATAGTAATGTGTGGAAGGTAAATAAGGTTCGTGGCACATGCCTTCCTTCCACGTTTATAAAACAATTGTAACAAGTAAGGAAAGGCTAAAGTCGGGCGGGGCCGACTATATAATACCCTACACCACTCCCTGCGTATGTACCTCGCTTTGATTACTAAACCCAGGTATTTCATGGGGGCAATTTTATGTTGTTCATACAAATTATATAAATTATATTCATATAATTTATATGCTATAAATTCATCTTTAGTCAAACTTAACGAATATGGTAAATAATATAATATGATCCAATTGTCCGACAGACAAATACAAATTATACAGTAGTATACCAAAGTCATACCAAAGTATGGACATATGGGCATCACCCAAACAATTCTCATTGCAATTCAATTCGGTAAAAAATTGAAATCGGGAAGGATTTTTGCATCCTGTAAATGTATGTGTTTGACAAAAAATGTTAAATCGGAAAGGACATTTGTACGGGGCCATATTGAAAACTGGAACGATGTGACCCGCTTTCACCATGTCTGTTTATGGGTGAAATATAATATGTAAAATTTGGCCAAAATCGGTTAAACATTTGGGAGCAACATTTGTATGAGGGCTATATCTAAATCTGAACCGATCTTAATCACTTTCACCATAAGTTTTTTAGTTGGATTCTAAGATTTTGTACCAATTTTAAAGAAAAACGGGTACACTATGTGGATTTTAGAGTGGAAAACGTCAAATCTGGAGCGACATTTGTATGGGGGGTATATCTAAATCTGAATCGATCTTACTCAATTTTTGCATACGTGTTTCTAGTTTGATTATAAGATGTTCTGTCAAATTTAAAGAAAATCGGGTACAATATGTCGTTTCTAGAGCGGAAATGTCAAATCGGGAGCGACATTTGTATGGGGGCTATATCTAAATCTGAACCGATCTCACCCAATTTTTGCATACGTGTTTCTAGTTTGATTATAAGATGTTCTGTCAAATTTAAAGAAAATCGGGTACAATATGTCGTTTCTAGAGCGGAAATGTCAAATCGGGAGCGACATTTGTATGGGGGCTTTATCTAAATCTGAACCGATCTCACCCAATTTTTGCATACGTGTTTCTAGTTTGATTATAAGATGTTCTGCCAAATTTAAAGAAAATCGGGTACAATATGTCGTTTCTAGAGCGGAAAATGTCAAATCGGGAGCGACATTTGTATGGGGGGTATATCTAAATCTGAACCGATCTTACTCAATTTTTGCATAGGTGTTTCTAGTTGGATTATAAGATGTTCTGCAATATTTAAAGAAAATCGGGTACAATATGACGTTTCTAGAGCGGAAAATGTCAAATCGGGAGCGACATTTGTATGGGGGCTATATCTAAATCTGAACCGATCTTACCCAATTTTTGCAAAGGTGTTTCTAGTTGGATTATAAGATGTTCTGCCAAATTTAAAGAAAATCGGGTACATTATGTCGTTTATAGAGCGGAAAATGTCAAATCGGGAGCGACATTTGTATGGGGGCTATATCTAAATCTGAACCGATTTCCTCCAAATTCAATACCGATGGTCCTTGGCCAGAAAAAATAAATTCTGCCAAGTTTCATGACAATCGGACAACAATTGCGACCTGTAGAGTGCGAACAAGCTTAGATGGACAGCAGACGGACAGACGGACAGACGGACAGACAGACATTGTTAAATCGACTCAGCTGGTGATTCTAAGCCGATCGGTATACTTAAAGGTGGGTCTAGCTCGATTACTTCTTGGTGTTACAAACATTTGGCGCGAAACTAACTTATAATACCCTAGACCACGAAGTGGTGTAGGGTATAAAAACATGACCAAATATCAAGTCATAGTGGATTCCAGGAACCAGTATAGAAGTTGTAAAAGATTTAATTTATTTTTTACCTGGGATAAAGACAATTGCTTTGTAGGTAATAGAAGGGGCGTGGCAAAAGCATAAATATTTCGTTTTGAAATATCAAATTTCGACAATCCGAATGGTTTTTATATTAGTTTTATTTTATTATATAAGCTTAAAATGTTGTGAAACGGATTTGGTCCAAACATACTTAAGGTCTAAAGTCATTTCTTCAATGCGTTACACTTTTTTCTGTTCAAAATGATGCATATTCTCATACTCTGTAGAGTGAGGGTATAAATATATAGATAAATTTTTTAATTTTTTTACTAAAATTCAATTTTTCCCCTAAAGTAGTTTTTCTTATACATATTGCCTTTCAAAACACGAAAATAATATAAAAATATAAACAATTTTTAAAATTTTTCTTTTAATTGCGTAGACAAAAAAAAATAAAGAGATTTTTGCAAGTCGTACATTTAAGGGGGTAAAATGGGAAAAAGGGGATAAAAATGTTACCAACCAAATGGTCGCAGCTAGAATCATGCATTCTTCTGACTGCATAGACACGAATAAAAAATAGAAAATATAAAAATATTATTCCAAATACGTACTTCTTTATTTTTACGGCAAAAATTGGTTGAAACATGAAGTTAGGTTATCTTGCATTGTGTACGTGCGAGATATTGGCTTTTCAAAATTTTTACTTCGGCTCGGCAGAACTTAATGCCGTTTTTACTACAATTCCAATTTTCCCCAAAGTAACTTTAAGATGTGCACTCTCATTTTGGAAATATAAGTCCAATAAAACACCGTTTTACATAACAACAATGATTTAGGAAAAGTCTCCAAACAATTGAAAAAAATCCATTTTGTCGCCATGAAAAATTCACAAAAAGTAGACAAAAATCGGAAAAAATAATTTCTTTAAAAATTGGGTAAGATCGGTTCAGATTTAGATATAGCCCCCATACAAATCTCACTCACGATTTGACATTTTCCGCTCTAGAATCAACATATTGTACTCGATTTTCTTTAAATTTGGCACAACAGCTTATAATCCAAGAATCGGTTCAGATTTAGATATAGCCCAAATACAAATGTTGTTCCCAAATGTTTAACCGATTTTGGCCAAACTATACATATTATATTTCACCTATTTCGTTCCAGATTTCAATATACCCCCATACAAATGTCCTTTCCGATTTAAAATTTTTGTCAAACACATACATTTACAGGATACAAAAATCCTTCCCGTTTTTACTTTTTCACCGAATTAAATTGTATTCGGATAGAAAATGGAGTGTATCATAGAGTCGGCCCCGACCGACTTTAGCCTTTCCTAACTTGTTTTTTTAATATGCAATAATTGAATATTTTGTTTTTTTTGCAATAGATGGTACCTTAACGAAGAAATCAATACCTATTTGAAGAAAATCACTTTATCCGTTCTGAGAAAAATATTTTTCAACCGAAGCACAAAATTGTAATCTTAGAATACCGTACATTTATAAAAAATCGACAACGTTGGTACCTCTAAGGGAACCACTACTTTCAGAGGATTCACTGACTTACCCCACTTTCATTCTTCTTAAAATTAACAAAGGCAAACAAGAATGAAGGAAAGGGTAAAATATTATATTTAAAATATATATATAAATATTTGCAGGTTGTTCGTCTAGCAATTTTATATTGAAATTTTTATTTACTTTTCAAATAATTTCATTTTATATTTTATTCAAATTATGTGAATGTCAGTCAATGGACGTAGTGTGACTTAAACCGCTTTCAAAGTAACACTAAAGATAATTTTGATGTATATATAATGAGAAAGTAAAGAGAAAAATTGGAATATCTCATTTTTTGGATTTTGACTTAGACAACTATCATTCTAACTAGCACATATAGTCTTCATGTATGAGTAAATTAATTTCAGCAAAAACTCCGTAATAAATGACAAACGATTCCTTGAAATTTCCTTATTTCTACATTAAGGTTCATAACTTCTACATTCATCCATTGATTTTCTTGAAAATTGCCTTATTTTCTTGGGATATTATATATTCCTAGATTTTACAAAATAAAACAAAATATACTGTTATTTAATTTCACAAGAGACGTGTAGCGCTACTTAAACAAAAATTAAGAAATCATGATTTTAAAAAATTGTTTGACATATACACTTGATCTTTTACATATAGACAATGTTTTCTTCGTTCGAATGGTAGCTATTAACAAAACTAAGGGTAAATATTTTTCCATTTTGTTTAATGATTTTTTTTTTTCAAAAAAAAAATTTCAATTATTTTTTTGCAGATCTTTCCAATGGTTTTAAATTTTTGTCATAAGCTCCTTATTCAGAACGTTTGGATGGCCTTTGTTTTGTTTATCATTATTTAAAAGTCGTATGTCAGCAAAAAATGGAATTAACTCATGAACATTTTCTTGCAATGGTTTATTTATTTATTGACCATATTCGATATGGATGTAAAGACAATCGTTCATATTTAAAATCTCCTCTCCGCTTACAAGTATATATACAAATCTATAATTATTTATCAACTTTTCAAACTACTATAAACTTATAATTCTAAGACGATATAGCCATGTCTGTCTGTCTGTCTGTTGAAAGCACGATAGCGGCCGAACGAAATGAGCTAGGAGGTGCAAATTTTTCCTAAATGTGTCTTATGGTTGGAGATCGGTTGGGATTGAAAGCGGGCAAAATCGGCCCAGAGGGAAAAAATTTTCCCTCACAAGGACTGAAAATACCCCTAATATTTAGAGCATTTCAGCATGTTTTTTGAACATAATAGCTTATATTTACTTGATATTTGCAATTCGCATTCCCTTTATAGCATAAAAGGGCACCATAGAGTGATTTTTATTTGTAGGGGACGAAAAGGGATAAAAATGGTACCTATCAAACGACAACAGATAGAAACACGAAATTTGGCGTGTACATTAGGGCGTACCTCAAAAAAAAGTTCGCCGTTCACCTTCGAATATGAAGTATTATTGAAAGGTAGTTTCAAAAAATTTTTTTTTATTTTTTTATGCCGAACGTAGGGGTCGCGCTTTTACATTTTTCTATATAACTTCTGCATTTATAAACGGATTTTAAAGTGTGATACATCGATGTTTTTGTCTCGACGAAGCCGATTTTTTTGTCTTTGAAGTCATTGAGCTCAAGCACCCCCTTCTGGTACTTACCCATCATATCTCAGTTGCTACTACCCTAATGTACCACTCTAATATCAGAAAATTAAAGCTCGCATAAAATCATGAAACTCTTCCTAACGAAGTATGTCGATTTTCAAAAAAAACGTTTTTCCAAAATTCGTACTTTCAAGGGATTCAGTGCGAGCAGAGGGATAAAAATGGTACCAACTAAAAGGCTACAGCTAGAATGATGAAAGTTTCGAAAGTCGTACTTTTAAGAAGTAAAGTGCGAAAAAGGTGATAAAAATGTAACAACAAAATGGCCGCAGATAGTATCATGGAATTGGGTATATTGGGTATAAAATATTTTTTTCCAAATTCGTACTTTAATTTGTTGCTTTTACGACAAAAAAATGGTAGAATCATGAAGCTGTCTTATACTGCGTACGTGAGAGATAAAATATTTTTAAAATTTATACTTTTGAAATTAAAATATGATGGAAATACAACCAACCAAACGACTGCAGCTGAAAATACACTCTCTATCCCCCAATATTTAGGGTATTTATGATTGCTGTCTTATATTTACTTTATGAATTGAAGTATAATAGTATAAAAATATTTGTAGCCTTGGCATATTAATTAAATTTCTGATTTTCATACATTTGAAATTTGTTGCAGACATTGCTCTTGTAGCTTGGAAGCACCACAAAGAAAATAAATGTTTTAGCGGGCGAAATGGGACAAAATAATGGTACCAATGATACGACAACAGCTAGAATCATGAAATTCGGTGTGTACATCCCTCTAATTGCATAAACACGTAAAATAGAGGGTTTTTTCGAAATTCGTACTTTTAAGGGATATAAATATTCGGTGTATATTCGGTGGTCTGACTATGAAGACTCGAAACAAAAAGGTTTTTTCCAAATTTGTACATTTGGGCGGAGAATGGGGCGAATGGGGATATTTTTAAAATTTGTACTTTTCTTATCAAAATAATGCGGTCACTTTGTCTGTATCTGAAAATGCTTCTCCCTAATGGCGACTGACAATCGCCTAATATTTAGGCATGTTCGCTTTCACAATTACAGCATTGTATTTATTTATAGTAGTAGATTTTAAAAAGTGCGCATAAGTATACATTATAGTTTGAAATAGTAATCAAATATAGTAATGTGTATACAAATATCACAATTTTCGTAATATGGTTCTGTACTTCTATGTTGTTATATATAGTTTATTATAATTTAAATTGTAATAAATAAAATAATTCTACATAAATCCTTATATACAAATATATGTTCGAAATCATTGAAACAACATTTTTAAGAGTTATAATATTAATGTTTGGTTGATGGAATGATCCACAGCAAACGGAGACTCGTTGTGGAAGCATTGGCTTTTCAACAGTTACGTGTGTGTGTACTACTCTGAACCCCATATGTGGCAATTTTGTTTATTGTCATAGCCACCGAGAAAATTTACCTCATCTGAAAACACAAACATTTTCCACGTAAATTTCTTACAGTTTGCGTTAAAGACTCGCATTTTTGGAAGTAAGCTTTTAATATTTCCCAACTTTGTTCAAGCGTACAGCGTACCATTTTCGGAAAAAAATATTTTACGGGCCTTACTTTTATACTTTACATACTCAAACTGTATTTTGCTGTGCAAATTATTTCAATTTTACAGCTGTTACATATATCGAAATAATCAAAAAACACCAACAATTAACTGGGAAAAGTTATAATTTTTCATAAGGAATATCGCCATATTTTTCCTAGAGAAAATACCTCAGTCTCGATTTCTCATTTTTATTTGATTAGCCTTTTCGGCTTTAATTATGCCATTCCTTGGGGTGGAAACTGCGTGTCACAATTAAACGTATTTGTTTTGTGATCTACAGCAAAAATGCGCATATTTCAGTAATTAGTTTTCCACATAATGACATCTGTCAAAGAGCTTCAGCTTCAGCTCCCACTGGTAGTTCCCCGAAGAACGAACACAAACGCTTTAATATTTCTGGCGTTGGCGACAACGTAAAAAACAACAACACCCTCATTTAAAAGCGGTTTTGCCAGTGTGGTTCATGTTTGTGGCTCACATGAAACATAAAGAAATTCTTGTTATTTAAATAATACGAAAAAAACCAAACAGAGACCGAGCGAGTATAACCCTCTGCACTACTTATTTTTCCTCTTTTCAAACCAAAACATGAAGCAAATGAGTTGCATGCCGACTGCAACAACAACAGCGACAGTGGAAATAAGAACTTTTCGTGGCAACAACACCCGGTAACTGAAAAAGATTAAAATAAATATTCCCACACACACACAAATATCCATACATATATGTCTAGAAATATGTACATTAAGCTGTCTCGAATAATAATAATAGTAAATAGAAAGTAAAAAGGGTAGTAAGTTCGGCCGGGCTATGGATTGCAGATTAGAAGTGCGGTAACATTACTGGAAAATGTTAATTTTTTTAATATAGCCAAACCAAAAAAAAAACAAGTATATACCCTCCACCATGGATTCAATTCCACAGAGGTTGTCGGTTTTCGTAGAAGTGCAGTAATATTAAAGGAAAATATAATTTTTTTAATATAGCCAAACCAAAACAAATACAAATATTGAAGAAATAATTGTATCAATAAATATAATATTTTAATTATTTCAAACCATTATTTATTTCAAATCGAAAAATAAATATTCTTATATTTATATTTTCAAAAAGCTTAAATACCATAAATATTGGTAGATAGTGGGTGCTACAGTTGGTTGTATTTCCATTCTATTTTAATTCCAAAAGTACAAATTTTGAAAATCCATTATCAGACGTACATAGTGCAAAATAATCTAACTTCATGATTCTACCAATTTTTGCCGTAAAAGAAAAATTACGAATTTGGAAAAAACTTGTTATTTTGCGTGTCTATACAGTCAGAGGTATACACCGAATTCCATGATTCCAGCTGCGCCCATTTGGTTGGTACCATTTTTCTACGCAATTAGAATTTCATCATTCTCCATTGGTTGGTACTATTTTTATCCCCTTTTTTTCATTTTAACCCCAAACAGTACGAATTTTGAAAAATCCGTGTATTTTACTTGTCTATGCAATAATAGGAATGTATACACCGAATTGCATTATTCTAGGTACAGCCGTATTGTTGGTACCATTTTTATCCCTCCGTACCCATTGTATCCCTTGAAAGTACGAATGTGGGAATAAACTTTTATTTGTCATGTCTACGTACTTAAAGGAATGTATACTCCGAATTTCATGACTCTATCTGCGGTTGGTTGCATTTGGTTGGTACTATTTGTATCCCCTTTTTCTATTTTGACCCCAAAAAGTACGAATTTCGAAAAATCAGTTTATTTTTCGTGTCTACATAGACAAAGGAATGTATACTCAGAATTTCATGACTCTAGCTGCGGTCATTTGATTGGTACTATTTTTATCCCCTTTTTTAATTTTAACCCCAAAAAGTACGAGTTTTGAAAAATCCGTGTATTTTACTTGTCTATGCAATCAGAGGAATGTATACACCGAATTTCATTATTCTAGGTACAGCCGTTTGGTTGGTACCATTTTTATCCCTGTATTCCCATTTTACCCCTTAAAAGTACGAATTTGGAAAAAATACTTTTATACTATGTATCTACTCGATTAGAGGAATGTACACACCGAATTTCGTGTTTCTAGCTGTTGTCGTTTAATATGTACCATTTTTATCCCTTTTTTGCCCCATTTCACCCCCTACAAATAAGAATCACTTTATGGAGCACGTTTTTGCTAAAAGGGGAATGCGCATACCAAATACCAAGCAAATATAAACATACATATTCAAATAACATGCTTAAATACGCTAAAATATTAGGGATTATTATGGGTATTTTTAGTTCTTGTGAGGGAAAATTTTTTCTCTTTGGGCCGATTTCACCCCGTTTCAATCCCAACCGATCTACGACTATAAGACGCATTTATGGAAAATTTGAACGTTCTAGCTCCATTCGTTTAGATGCTAGCGTGCTTTCAACAGACGGACAGACGGACATGGCTAGAACGTCTTAGAATTTTATGACGATCAAGAATATATATACTTTATAGGGTCTCAGGTCGATATTTCAACGTGTTACAAACGGAATGACAAAGTTAGTATACCCCCATCCTGGAGGTAGAGGGTATAATGAAGCAATACCTTCATCGTCGTTCGCTTTTAATGTATTTTTGAAAACTTATTTAAAGCATACTTAAGGCTTTATGACATGTGAGCTCATGTAAATAATGGGACGATATATTAATTCAAAGCTATTTATAAAGTTATAATGGCCGTTAATCATCGGATAAAAACTAAAATAATTTTTATCAAAAAATTCGAAAATCGCAAAAAACTAAATTTTTTGTTTGGGCATTGGCACTGACAATTTTCATTTAATTGCGGACTCAAATGAAATCGTTGGTAAAGATTTGTATCAACATAAATATCAAAATAAGAAATTTATTACGTTTTTTCATTTTAAGTTACATGGGAGGTAGGCATGGTTGTGGGTGGATTTACACAAAAAATGTTTTTGATCTAATTTGTCTATATAAGGGATGTGTGCGAAATTTATTTTTGCCGCATCTTTTATGAAAATATTCCACTGTGCGTATTTGCACAGATCTGCATCTGCAGACATCAACAACCACGCCACCATTCATGGATATCAACCTGCAGAATTTGCATCCGAAGTAACTGTCATGTTTAAATGCGAACGTCATGTCCACGAATTGTCTGCTGGGATTGTATAGCTGTAGCCATCCTAAGAGCCGTCTTAAGGTTTTGAAATCTCCATTATCTGGAGGGAGATAGGTATATTCAACAAGGTTATATAAACAACCTCGTCATGAAAATTCCAACCTCCAGAAAATTCATCCGAAGATCTCTGAGATCTCGTTAATGTAGGCTCATCAATTCGTATGTGACGGGAATTGGTGATAATGTGTAAAACATCTACCAAGCCATGAATATCATTCATGAAAATCATCTTCAACGAAATTTCATCCGAAGAGAAGGATATGTCGCTATCGTTTTTAGCATAGCTGATATCTGAATGGCATAGCCGCTTCAATTCATGAAAATATGTAGAACCGTTCTTCGAGCCAGCTTAATATTCATATGTTAATGCTGTGGCAGGATGTCCTTAATTCTATGTGTCTTTAATATTTCCTTGGCTTTAGTCACAAACATAACCCACGACTTTTGTGAATCTGTTTTCTGTGTATTTAACGCTGCATTTTTCTATGTGGCAGCCAAAAGATTTATTTGGAAATTTTTAATAAATTTTATAATAAACGTTTAGGTTTACATGCTACATTGCGGTATGTAATCAACATAAGTTCTGGAACGACATTGCATTGGTGGAGGATAATTAATGTGACTTTAAGTATCCTCCATGGAACTAAGGGATATTTGCATTTATATGGAAACGTTCAAAACGTATCACGAAAGATACCAAGTATTGACACTTTTTATGAGAGGACCACGAAAGGCAAAAAGTTAAATACATTTAAGAGACTCTTCTGGTTTAAAAAGCTTGACTTATAATTACAGTCTTCCCTGACACAAGCTAGATATATCTTCTTTAATATGTTTTATGTTATATTCTCCTAAATACCTATGACCTTTTCCGCTTCCCGGATTTCTTGTGAATACAATACCTAAGTGCCACTTGCCATCTGTTTTACGAAATCCATAAAAACAATTTCAATTCCAAAAATCCAATCCCACCCCACACAGTTTTACACTTTCCCCGTACACCAACAAAAAAAAAACCAAAACGCATAGTAATTAGAAATATGCATCGTACAACATTTTTGCTATCAGCATATTGTGGAAATGATTCTGGGAGAAGCAAAAACTTGTACACACTAAATTACACTCAAGTTCACAATTTCTCCTAAAAGTATGCTACAAATATTTGCTAATTTATTTGCTACTGGAAAAGTATGCAACACAAAATTGCGTGCTGTTATTAAAAAAAAATGTTTTGCCCTTTTTAGATGATTATGAATGTACTGAAGTAGTGGGTGGGTGGGAGTGTGTTGGTGTGGAAGGGATGTTATATTGTTTTTCTATACTTGCAGATGAAACATTAATATTTTATGAGCAATGTTTATGTTTGTGTGAAATTTAGAATATAAAAAATGTACATATTAACTTGTGCCAGGGACATGCAGGAGACTTTAGTCGCATTGCATAGATATTTAGATATGTTTTCTGCTCTACATGGGGAACAGTTTCTAGTCTAAGGTAAACCTGGAATAATTGAAATGCATACCCTCTATATTTAGTCATTCCAATCTGATTGGAATTATTAGTCCGGCCGATTTAACAATTATAGTGCGATCTCAACAAAATTTGACGTGACTTATTTCCAGGTTTACAACATCAGAATTTTAATTGGTATAGGATGGACCATGAACTACAGATTACTTTTACCTTGAAAGGTAGAATAACATTCATTTTTATATTTATTTTATTTATTAAATTCAAGTCTATGGAAATAACATTTTCCTTACAGACTAAGCTTCAAAACTAAAAATATATTAAATCTAAATAATTAACAAAATTAGCTAACGTATCACTAATATCAAGGTTGAAATTGGAGAGTTACATAAGCAAATTTCCACTTATCTATAAAAATACCTTTTTCTAAAGATTTATTGAACAAGAGTAATAGAGGGACAAATAAAGAAAACTTAATTTATAAGCAGAAACCACAAAACCCATCAAGATCTAATTTATAAGAAGGTTTTAACTTTGAAATACCAAAAAGAACATAGTCTTTAGTTAGCTGAATAAAACCAAAGTCAAGAAACGAATTTGTATTGTGGTTAAAAATTATACGACTATCATTTGCCACAAAATTACTACTGAAGAAATTTGCAAACAAGTTAACAGTGTCAGCAGTGCAATTGGACACGTCATCATTTAAGAACATTTTCACGGGATATTCAGATTTACTTCTTTTTGAATCTATATATAGCCAAAATAATTTAGGATTCCTCTTAATACTAGTCTCCCAATTTAATATGTACTGACGGTACAGAAACTTATTTAAAAAATTAAACTCTCTTGAGAATCTATCAAACATTGCCTTAAATTCCAACCGTAAAGTACTTCTGTAAAGCCTGTGATACTTATTTCATTATTGTCGTAAAAGCAACAACAGTCAAAGGAATGTATACACCGAATTCCATCACTCTATATTTGGTTGGTACCCTTTGTATACCCTTTTTTCCTATTTTACCCCCTTAAAAGTACGGCTTTCGAAAATCTCTTTATTTTATGCGTCGACGCAGTTATAGACTTGAAAATACGAATTTGGAAAAACATTTTTATTTTTCGTGGAATGTATACACCGAATTTCATCATTCTAGGTGTAGCCGTTTGGTCAATACTATTTCTATCCACCTATGCCCATTTTTCGTCTTAAAAGTTCGAATTTGGAAAAATTCCGTTTGAAAAATCGCGCCTATGCTATCAGACGAATGAGTGCACCGAATTTAATGATTCTATCTGCGGTCATTTGGTTGGTACCATTTTTATCGCTATTTTCCCATTTTATCCCTTTAAAGCATGCAATTTGGAAAAATCTTTTTATTTTGTGTATCTATGTAGTCAGAGGAATGTATACACCCAATATAATTATTCGAGCTGTAGCCGTTTGGTTGGTACGATTTTTATCCCTCTATTCCCATTTTACCCCCAATTTGAAAAGAAAAATACTTTTATATTATGTATCCACTCAATCCGAATATCGCGTTTCTAGCTGTTGTCGTTTGACAGATACCATTTTTATCCCTTTTGCCCTATTTCACCGCTTTAGAAACCACATATTGTAACCGATTTTCTTTAAAATTTGCACAACATTTTATAATCGGACTAGAAACACCTATGCTGAAAGTGGGTAAGATCGGTTCAGATTTAGATATAGCACCCATACAAATGTCGCTCCCGATTTGACTTTTTCCGCTCTAAATTCCACATATTGTACCCGTTTTTCTTTAAAATTGGCACAACATCTTATAATCCAACTAAAAACCCTATGGTGAATGTGGGCAAGATCGGTTCAAATTTAGATATAGCCCTCATACAAATGTTAAATATGACTAAAGATGAATTTATAGTATAATTTATATGAACTACATAAAATTGTTCCCATAAAATACCTGGGTTTAGTAATTAAAGCGAGGTACATACGCAGGGAGTGGTGTAGGGTATTGTATAGTCGGCCCCGCCCGACTTTAGCCTTTCCTTACTTGTTTTTTAATATTTTCTCTTTATTTAATATTTTCTTAATTCCCTGTAAATTTTTTAAATATCAAAAAAGTACCTCTTCGATTTTTTAAATAATTTTATGTTAATATATAATAGTGTCAGTAAGAGGTTCCATAAGTTTCCTCATGGAGTTCTTGGTACATACTCTACAACAATTACAAACGTGAATGCAGACGTAATTAAAAATATTTAATAGAAATAATTAAAACAACTTACTATAAGCTGGCTTTAAAAAATATGGATATTCCCATCTACAAGTAATCTTTTCCTTGTCTAATGCGTTGTACCAAAATATTTCGGCTTTATCACTGTCTATTCGTGAGCTAGACAGTTTTTTACTTGATTTTTATTGCTATTTTTAATGAAGTTTTATAACTTCTAATTTTAGTTTAATGTTTTAAATTGCTGGGAAGCCCTAATGATCGCTAATTATATTTTTTGGATTTTCTTAATCCATTGCCACATAGGTTTGTTTATTCGGAAGTAAAAATTTGCAAAATTTTCATTAATATCGGAGAACCCAAGAAAAATTTCTATTCCGTTTCTCATAGATTTAGTCTCAGGGAATTTTTAATATATTTGCCCGGAATTGGAGCCGAACATTTTATTTCGACGCTCGGAAATTTTGTGTCTTTGCACTTCAACAGTTTTTGGTGCTAAGTCTTACTTTTTATTGGGATTCTGCCCTGAGAATAATTTTCAGTATTAACCCTATATTTTTCTCTGGCTTTTTACTGCATTTCTTTGGCTTCAAAAATGCTGTACTTATGGGCTTAATAAGCCCATTTAGTTCATTGTGTAGCTGAATATCTGCTTTGTTCGTGCAGTCTTCCCATTTTCCCCATCACATTTATTTCCATTTATGAAATATTGTGGTTACCAGATTCACAATGTTTATGCTTTTTTGTATAATACTTTACACTTGAAAACATTCAGAATATTGTGGCAGTTATTTGCGATTTTTTTAATATTTTATATACGCCCATCACCCAACAAAAAAAAATTAAAAACATATGCAAATGTTAATAGATTTTTGAAGTGAAATCTAAACAAAAACAATATGAAAGTAGACAACAAAAAGAGTGAATTTGAGTCATGTGATACGCTTTCCCTTTTATCCGGTCTCTGCAAATTATTAATTGCCTATGGTTATACCCCACCACCCACAAGGATACATAGAAGCAAAGCATGCTTTTCAAATCCAACCATAACTATTAATTCAAATTAAGCTCAAACACATGTGCTCTATCTCCGGCTTGTGTAATTAATTGAGTGAATACTTTTCCTTTCATTTGAAAATTTTACTAGGAAACCTCCCCCCCCTCTTTAACCACAAATCAATTTGGAAAATAAATCAGCAAAATAGCAATTTCCTTAACAAGATTAATTTGCGAGGCAATCCTCAACTGTTGTTTGTTTTTCATCAATTATTTTTGTTTTGTTTTGTCCAAAGCAGGCAGACACAGGTGTATTTATGCGCCATTCGTTTGTTGTTTGCCAAAGAAATAAATTTGTTTTTCTCGAAAATTTATTTCATTTAGTTTTTTTCTTTTTAATAAAAATTCCAATATGAAAGCAAATGCCAAACCACAACAACAAATGCTGTTGTCAATATGAAAAATGTTATGCTTTCCCATTCCACATAAATTAGTGGCATGTGAAACTGTGCAAATGCAAAATAAAACTCTCAAATGAAATTCTTCCGAAATTCCTGTGCAAGAGTTCTACATAAAAAGTTTTGCAACTTATGTTGTTTTTGTGAGTTTCTGCTGCACAGCAATCTGTTGCTATTTACATTTTAGCACGCATATTTTTGTTGTCAACTTTTTATTTTATTTTCTGTTAATTTAATACGAGAAAGTTGTATTTATTTGTCGTGAAAATTGTCAGGCGATTATTTATTACAGATTTGAGTTACGAAGACAAGAGTCAATGTATAAACTTTATTTTTCTTTTGTACGTTGAAGTTACAAAATAAAATACCATGTTTTCTATAGGGTGGGTCAGTTAAAACTATAAAAAAATACTGATTATATTTTCAAATTACTAGTTTTATTGGAAATGTTGAACTTTGTCTTTTAATAATGGAACACAAAATCATTCATACGACTACCACGACTGTATCAGCAGTACCTCATCCGACGCAAAAGCAATTTTTCAGTACCGTCCAAAATTCACATCAAACAGTGACCATATGCGGCAATTTTGCTTCTTACCATATCCACCGTGATGAGAATGAGCTTCATTAAGGCTTAACTGAAGGCCGATCTCTTCTCGAAAAATTTCAACGTTCATTTCGTACAGTTTGCGTTAAAGACTCACTTCTTTGGAAGTAAATTTTTAATATTTCCCAATTTTGTTCAAACGTATAGCTTCCCATTTTGCATATGTCAAACATAAAACCGAAAATAAAAAACAAGTAAGGAAAGGCTAAAGTCGGGCGGGCCGACTATATAATACCCTACACCACTCCCTGCGTATGTACCTCGCTTTGATTACTAAACCTAGGTATTTCATGGGAGCAATTTTATGCAGTTCATATAAATTATACAGTTACTATAAATTCATCTTTCGTCATATTTAAGGAATATGATTAATAATATGGTAATTGATCCAATTATCCGACAGACAAATACAAATTATACAGGACCGACATTTCAAAAGGGAACCTATAAAAACATTTTGGACCAATATGTGGTTTCTAAAGCGGAAAAGTGAAATCGGGAGCTACATTTGTATGGGGGCTATATCTAAATCTGAACCGATCTTACCCACTTTCAGCGGAGGTGTTTCTAATTCGATTATAAAATGTTGTGTCAGTTTTAAAGATAATCGGGTACAATATGTGATTTCTAAAGCGGAAAAAGTGAAATAGGGAGCGACATTTGTATGGGGGCTATATCTAGATCTGAACCGATTTTACCCACTTTCTGCATAGGTGTTTCTAGTTGGATTACAAGATGTTCTGCCAGATTTAAATAAAATCGGGTACAATATGTGGTTTCTAGAGCGGAAAATGGCAAATCGGGAGCGACATTTGTATGGGGGCTATATCTAAATCTGAACCGATCTTACCCAATTTCTGCATAGGTGTTTCTAGTTGGATTACAAGATGTTCTGCCAGATTTAAAGAAAATCGGGTACAATATGTGGTTTCTGCAGCGGAAAAAGTGAAATCGGGAGCGACATTTGTATGGGGGATATATCTAAATCTGAACCGATCTGACCTATTTTCACCATAGGTGTTCCTAGTTTGATTATAAGGTGTTAAGCCAAATTTGAAGAAAATCGGGTACTATATGTGATGTATAGGGCGGAAAAAGTCAAATCGTAGTCAAACACCTGTGGTAAATATGTGCTAGATCGGTTCAGATTTATATATAGCTCCCATACAAATTTCGTTCCCAATTTGAATTTTTCCGCTTTAGAATCCACATATTTTAACAGATTTTCCTCTAAATTCGCAAAATACCTTATATTTCAACTGGAAACACCTGTTGTAAAAATGTGTTAGATCTGTTCAGATTTATATATAGCTCCCATACAAATTTCGCTCCCAATTTGAATTTTTCCGCTCCAGAATCCACATATTTTAACAGATTTTCTTCAAAATTGACAAAGCATCTTACGGTTAAACTAGGAACACCTATGGTGAAAATGGGTTACCTCGGTTCAGATTTATTTATAGCTCTGATACAAATTTCGTTCCCCCAGAAACCGCGTATTTACAGAGAATTACTTAAAATTGATCATAACACCTTATACTTCAACTGGAATAACTTATTGTGAAAGTTAGTTTCTTCATTCCATGTTTGGATATAGCCCCTATATAGGGTGTTTTTTATTGAGGTATAGAACTTCGAATTGAAATAAAACACAAGAAAATCGTTTTAATGTCCATCAATTTGGCTTTATTGGAAGGATAATTTTATGCCATTAATGTTTAAATATGATTTCGGGCATGTGGCCGCCGCGGCTGGCTCGAATATAGCCAATTCTACAGGTCCAATTTTCAACCACTTTCTCCAATTGCTGTGCAGCTCCAATTGCTGTGCACGGTGGCGAATCGATTCATTCGGGTCCTCTTCAACACTTTGCTCTACAGCGGCAATTGTTTCTTCGGTGCGCACTGTTCGACGTCTCTGCGGATGCGTATTATCACATAGAGTAAACGTAGTGCGAAAACGATCCATGGTTAACCGAATTAATTGCTCTGATGGACGATTATGTCGACCATAAAATGGTGAACTTCGCGAACTGAACCATTACTTTCGAAATAAATTTGCACGATTTGCAAGCGTTGTTCTTTTGTCAACCTGTTCATGATGAAATGGCAAACCAAACTAAATATTAATCACTTGACAGCTGACAAAATGGCCGCCAGTTAAAAAAGTGATGCCAACTTAAAGTTCTATACCCCAATAAAAAACACCCTTTACAAATATTATTCTCGATTTGACAAGTTGGACCGGTCATATTAGACTGTGATTAGGAAACATACAAAAAATTTTCCCGTTTTCACTTTTTTACTGAATTGAATTTTATTCCGATAGAAAGTGGAGTGTAAAGTCGGGTGGGCCGACTATATGGCCTTTTCTTACTTGTTTTTATATAAATTACAAATATATCTAAATAATAGAAAAAAATATTTTTTACAATATAAAATAAAATAAATTAAAATACCACGTTTTCTATAGGGCGTGCCATTTCAAACTTTAATTTAGAATCGGATATAAAAAGATACTGAGTATTTTTTTTTTTTCAAATTTCTGGTGTTATTGGAAAGCTTGAACTTTGTCATTTAATAATGGAACACAATATCCTTCATATGACCAACCGAGCCATTCGTGGTACCTCATCCGATCAAACCAACTTTTCAGTATTTGCCGGCAGCCCAAACTCCACACCAAACAGTGACTCGCTTTGGTTGCATTGCATTCTCAATAGTCACGTGTGGGTTCTCTGAACCCCACATGAAGGAATTTAGCTTATTGACATAGCCAGCGAGTTGAAAATGAGCTTAATCTGAAACACACAAAAATTATGTTATGGTCGAGCGTATAGCGTCCCAGTTTGCAAATGTCAAACATAAACCTGAAAATAAAAATGAATGTTATTCTAACTTTCAAAGTCAAAGTAATCCATAGTTCAACTTAAAAATTTTATATGGCCCACCCTATAATTTGTAAAGGGGTTTTCGCTCTATTTATAAAAATAAAAAATCAACATTTCTTTAAAAATTATTTTGTGTTTACAAAGAGTGTCATAAGTTCTACATTTAGCCATAGATCTTTTACATATGGTCTTGCCTTGAAATATCGTCTGTTGAAAGCAGTTATGTGTCTTATAATCGTAGATCGGTTGGGATTGCAACTGGCCGACATCAGTCCAATGGGGAAAATTTTGCCTCACAAAGACGGAAAAGGGATATTTTATAATAACTCTCTTGATCAAAATTATGTGGCTTCTAGATCAGAAAAAGTCAAATCGGCAGCAACATTTGTATGGGGGCTATATCTAAATCGAACCGATTTGCTTCAAATTAAATAGCGTCCGTCCTCGACGTGCAAACATCGTTTATGTCAAGTTTCGTTAGAATTCAAAAAGTGATTCTAAGTCGATCGGTATAATTAACAATGGGTCTATCTCCCTTCCTTTTGGATGTTACAAACAAATGCACAAAGACATAATACTCTCGTGGAGTGTATAAATACTTCAAATAACAAGCTTCTAACTGTTTTAGTTTAGCATTTATAATCATTTCAATTAGAAATTAAAATATGAATAAACTAAATAAACTGAGAGGTAAACTTGAAATGGCTGTTAGTGCTCAACTAATATAGGTTTAAGCATGACATTAGAAGTATCCCCTTTAATTAGACACTAATAGCGTTATCATAGGGTTCGAATTAGAGAGTGATTGAGTGAGTTATTTTGACTCACGTGCACGTATGCTCACGAAGGCAAAAATTTCACGCCGAAAGATTTTTTCGTTCTTCACGTTCACGCACGATCACGTGAGTAAAATAAATCAAAGCAATCTTTAGGTGCGCAAAACTGCAACTTTTTTCTCGCATAAAGCCGACATAACCAATAAAGCTGCTAAAGTGGTTACAGTCCTTGTAAAGGATTCCCTCATGGTTTTATTTCTTACATCTGCAATCCCAACAGATTTACAAGTGTTTGGGATATAACTGGAAATATTGAGCTTTCTCTTATATTAAGGAAAAAATAAATATATATAAAGGCGGTAAATCTTAGGTCATAATTCCTCTGCCTTTTTCTATTAATTTCTATATATTCTTTTGTATTTTTCTTAGCTATTGAAACTCATTTCGCACACAATCCTTCATCCTCCAAAAGATATTATCATTACAAGAAACAAATTTGCAAACAATTGTTATTTATTGACTAATTCGCAGCAATAAATTCATAAAGAGAACAAAATCATAATAAAAATCATCACTAGCTTCTTCCACCACCACCTCCACCAAACCCATAAATAGTAAGCCTCCAACTATGAATAAAAGAAATCAAAGGATCACATCAGATGGTAACACATCCTTTGTATTGACAATGCCTCGCATCTCCCTCTCTCTCTCTATCACACACACTTGCACTCTTTCCCCCTCGCCCCTTTAACTATTATCGACATTTAATAAGAATCAAGGAAAGGAACACCGTCAAGAGCAACGATAAAGAGGAAGAAGGAAAAATTGGCGGGGAATAGCAAACAAATTGAAAGCTTAAAAAAACCCTTAAGGGGCTATGACATACAGTAAATCCCGTCGTCCAAGCTCAATAAACTCACCAGAGGGGTCAGTCGGCAGTGTGTGTGTGTGTTTGGTTCTGTATGGATGGCCAACAAAAGCAGCATCACTTCATTGCCGTTGATTTAATTTGTTCCTTGAGGATTTCCCAACGAAAGACGAGACAAGCTAACATCGTCCAAACCAAACAACCGGACGCAGGAGCGGAAAGCAATCCAGCCACACACAGTCACATTCACACATATATTTCCTTCTCCTATATGGTGGCATATGCACGAGTTTGTGTGGGGAAACTGGCAGGGAGCTACTCGCTCTCCCTCTCTCTCTTTCTCACTGAATCTTCTACACAAACTCATTTGGTATTATTATGACATGTGTCATGCGGCATGTGGCATGTTAACATGCTGGACATACAACACAATCGCAACGATACAAACAAACTAACAAAAAAACAAAAGAAACAGCAACAACTACAGAGAAAACATCAAACATCATATCCCTCCCGAGTTGGGGGGGGTGGTTAAAAACTGAGTGTCCATACGCCCATCTGTCTTTCTATCTGTCCAGCCGTCCGTCCGTTTGTCTGTCTATGAATACACGTATCTTGCTGTTAGTTGTGTGTGGTTGTGATAGTTGTGCAGCAAATGCTTCATGACATCAGGAGAGCATTGCACAGTGGTTCAAATACAAAAAAAAAAAACAACTAACGTATGGGAAAGAATAACAATGATTTTTCTGTCATTCAAATATGCGTATTCATTTGTACCTTAAGACCATCAGGAAAATATTTCCATAGTAAATTTATTATAACCCTAAAAGTATGCATTGCAAAATACACATGTTGCATTCAGTAGAAAAGTTTATAAGAAAGTCTTCACAGGATATTGGGAATGATTTATTAATTAACAAAGAACGGTAAGCCATTATCCTATGATTTTTTTGTAAACGTGGGACCGATATAATAAACATTAGTTATTAATTAAGTTATAAGAGCTGGTTACCATCGATTGAAAGATTTAAGAAGTTGTATCTAAGATTTCGAAATCATAAAATCTAAAAATTTTCATATGGGCTTTGTGCGTGACATTGCCAATTTTCATATAATTACGGATTTTAGTAAAATAAACAAGTAAGAAGGTGTTAAGTACGGCCGGACCGAATCTTATATACCCTCCACCACGGAGTGCATTCCGCAATATTACCAGTAGATTAAAGGATGTCGACTTTACATAGAAGCACAGTACCATATTACGAAAATTGTGATATTTGTATGCACATTACTATATTTGTTTACTATTTCAAACTATAATGTATGTGCACTGTTTAAAATCGACTACTATATATAAATAAAAGGCCGAAATTGTGAAAGTGAACATGCCTAAATATTAGGCGATTGTCAGTCGCCATTAGAAAGAAAAATATAAATTTTAAAGATATCCCCATTCTCCGGCCAAATGTACAAATTTCGAAAAAACCCTTTTTCGAGTCTTCATTGTCAGAATGTATACACCGAATGTCATGATTTCAACTTCAGCGTTTTGGTAGGTCCCATTTTTATCCCTCTTTTTAATTATATCCCTTAAAAGTACGAATTTCGAAAAATACCTCTATTTTACGTGGCTATGCAATTAGAGGGATGTACTCACCGAATTTCATGATTCTAGCTGTTGTCGTATCATTGGTACCATATTTTATCCCTTTTTGTCCCATATTGCAAGCTAAAACTTTTATTTTCTTTGTGGTGCTTCCAAGCTACAAGACGAATGTCCGCAAAAAATTTTAACAGTATGAAAATAAGAAAATAAATTAATAAACCAAGGCTACCAATATTTGTATACTAAAGGGTGATTTTTTAAGAGCTTGATAACTTTTTTTTAAAAAAAAACGCATAAAATTTCCAAAATCTCATCGGTTCTTTATTTGAAACGTTAGATTGGTCCATGACATTTACTTTTTGAAGATAATTTCATTTAAATGTTGACCGCGGCTGCGTCTTAGGTGGTCCATCCGCTTAGTCCAATTTTGGCATTTCCACGTTTTTGAGTAACAGAGACCCAATTGGTGCGAACGGCGACGAATCGAAAATTGGTGGTCATCATTAACACTGGCCGATACAGCTGCGATATTTTCTTCAGTTCGCACTCTACGTAAGCGTGTTGGTGGTTTAATGTCCAACAATGTAAATTTGGTGCGAAATTTAGTCACAATAGCCCGAATAGCCGCTTCAGTGGGTCGATTAAACTGACCATAAAATGGAAGCGCGCAATGAACTTTCTTAACAGAGCACGCATTTTGATAATAAAATTCAATAATTTGCAAGCGTTGTTCGTTTGTAAGACGATTCATGATGAAATGTCAAAGCATACTGAGCATCTTTCTCTTTGACACCATGTCTGAAATCCCACGTGATCTGTCAAATACTAATGCATGAAAATCCTAACCTCAAAAAAATCACTCTTTATATATATATAATGGATATAATACTTCAATTTATAAAGTAAATATAAGGGAGCAATCATAAATACCCTAAATATTGAGAGTGTATTTTCAGATACAGTCGTTTGGTTTGTTGTTATTCCATCCTATTTAATTTCAAAAGTATACATTTTGAAAATACCTCATCTCTCAAGTACGCAGTATAAGACAACTTCATGATTCTACCATTTTTTGTCGTAAAAGCAACAAAATAAAGTACGAATTTGTAAAAAAATATTTTACGTGGCTATGCAGTCTGAGGAATGATTTCATGATTCTATCAGCGGCCATATTGTTGGTACCATTTTTATCCCCTTTTTCAAATTTTGCCCCCTCAAGAGTACGACTATCTAAAATCTCTTTATTTTACGTATCTACATAATTAGAGGGATGTACACACCGAATTTCATCATTCTAGCTGTACTATCATCGTCGTTTAGTTGGTACTATTTTTATCCCCTGTAGCCATTGTATCCCTTGAAAGTACGAATTTGGAATGTTTTATTTTTCGTGTCTACGCAGTCAGAGGAATGTATACTCCGAATTTTATGATTTTAGCTGCTGTCATTTGGTAGGTACTATTTTTATCCCTTTTTCCATTTGAACCCCAAAAAGTACGAATTTTGGAAAGTTCTTTTATTTTACGTGTCTACGGAATCAGAGGAATGTATACATCGAATTTCATTATTCTAGGTGCAGTCGTTAGGTTGGTACTATTTTTATCCCTCTAAATATTAGGGGTATTTTCAGTCCTTGTCCTTCGTCCACTTTCAATCCCAAACGATCTACAACCATAAGACACATTTAAGAAAAATTTGAACCTCCTAGCTCATTTCGTTCGGCCGCTATCGTGCATTCAACAGACAGACAGACGGACATGGCTATATCGTCTTAGATTTTTACCACGACCCAGAATATATATACTTTATGGGGTCTCCGATGAATATTTCAAGGTGTTACAAACGGAATGACAAAGTGAATATACCCCCATCCTGGAGGTGGAGGGTATAAAAATATATCAAGATTTTGCATTTTATGGTACCTGGGAGGTAGGCGTGGTTGTGGGCGGATTTAAACAAAATCTCTTTTTATCTAATTTAATAATATTAAGGATGTGTCCTAGAATGGCTAAGAAAGGACTTTCATCACCAAAAGTAGCACCAGACTGGACCATGCATGTATCCACATTGAATGTGGTAATAAATAATAAAACGAAAGATTTCACGAGTTAATTCCATTTAGATAGCGGTAAGAAACACTATGTATGTTCTCTCATCTTGAGAATCCTCATCGAAGGTGTAATAAACCATCGCACTAAAATATCCACGAGTTAATTCCATTTTTGACACATTTATTAGATTTTGTTCTGCCACAAAAAACCATAAAATATTTTGCTGAAACACAACTTTTTTTTCTGCCACGAAAAAAGCTATTAACATATGAAAAATTGGAAAAAAATATTTTATTATTTCTTTTAAATAAATTTCAATATATTTCTCTTTTTGAAAAAAAAAGAAAATTTAATTTTAATTTTCTCTTTTAAATAAATTTCAATATTAAAAAAATATATTTTTTTAAATTTTTTGCGTTTAAAACAAACAAAATACTGCAAAAAATTGTTTGCATATATTTTACTTACATTTTTTTCTCTCACAAAAAAACCTATAAAAAATAGCAAAAATTGCAAAAAAAATATTTTGTTTAATTTTTTAATATCTAACATGTGTATAATTATTTTTTTAAATAACCATTTTATTATATCCTTTAACTAAATTTCAATAAATTTTTCTTTTTGAAAAAAAAAATAGGAAAAATTGAGAAAAAATATTTTGTTTAAATTTCTAATGTATAATTTTTTAAAAAATAATTATTTTATTATTTCTTTAAAAAATTATAAATTTTTTCTTTTTGAAAAAAAAAATTGAAATTTAATTTTTTCTTTTAAATAAAATTCAATATTAAAAAAATATTTTTTATTTTATTCTGAGAAATAAAAGTCTTAATATATTTTACCGAATTAAAGTTATGACAAGTTGATTCAACCCCCAAAATGTGCAAAAATGCAAAAAATTATGATTTTCAAAATTGTTGGTTAAATAGTGCATTTACAAATAGGATATTTTGTTTTTTTTTTTATACTAGCTGGAAACCAGAAAACATGGCTTAATGGAAGAAAATCTACGGATAAATGCAGAATTTATGACCCTTATTGAAATTTTCCTTTTTTTGTACACCATGACGTATGATTGATATTATTTTTTGTGCTATTTTATAATTATTGTCATAACTTTTTTTCGAAAAGAGGTTTTTGAATTTTTCCAATGATAACAATACCATATAGTATTTTTTATTCTTCAAGGCCCTGAATATGGAATATACTTGGTTTAACCTACTTTAATATTTATATCGATCGTAAACCTTCTAAAACTAATTTAAGATGAATTCATTGAAACATTGCCGCAAAAATCTCATTTTTGCTTATATATTTATTAATTAATTAAAATTGTTTTCCTTGTGTTTACCAATTTAAAATTAAATAAATATTTTTTTATTTATATATTTTATATCTACAGCTTTCTTTTGTTCAGTGATTTATTGTGAAATTTAGACTAGAATAATTTATTCTATTTACATCGCCCCCCACTAAAATTTGGTTTTATGGGACAGTTAAGCACCGATTGGGAAAAATTACAAAATTAACCCAAAAATAGACTTTATGTCTTGACTTATTTCTGGCATTCAATTTGACTTCTCAGTATGGTGCCATTAGAAACATATAGTAGAATTTTTTGGCAAATACTTTTGTAGCCCATTTGGACCGTTAAATCCCTTTTTGAGGGTTTTTAGGGATGTTTTTTGTCCTGTCTGGACCAAAAAGACCCCTATATCGTGCAAAAATGCAGGCTTGCAAGTTTTTCAAAAATTTAAAGAGCGATAAGAAACACTGTGTACATGCCATCTCATCTTAACAATCCACGCCGAAGAGCATAATCAAGGAAAGGAAATCGCAAAGAAATTTTCCACGAGTTAATTCTATTTTTGACACTTTTTTAGAATTTTTTCCGCCACGAAAAAACCTAATAAAAATATGAAAAATTGGAAAAAAATAATTTGTTTAATTTTTTAACACGTGTATTAATTTTTAAAAAATAATTATTTCATTATTTAAAAATAAAATCAATATATTTTTCTTAAAAAAAAAATAAAAATTGAATTGTGTTTTTGATATTGTCCAAATGATAAAACCTGGATTGTGTTGGTTTTGTTGTTATCTTTTTATTTAAATTTTGCCCAATATTTCGATTCGACTTTGCCGATCATCTTCAGGGGTGTTACAATTTCAATAAAACAAACAACGAACTTTGTTCCTTCAGGAGTTGGTGGTTCTCCCTTTAAATAAATTTCAATATTAAAAATTGTACTTTTTAATTATAATTTTTTTTTTAGCTTAAAATAAAAAAATCCTGAAAAAAAAATTTCTGAATATGTTATGACTAGTTGAGTCAACCCCTAAAATGGGAAAAACCACTGGGTTGCAATTTTTCCAAAATTTCAAGTAACAATAAGAAACACATGCATGTCCCTCATCCTGACAATCCACATCGAAGGTTGTAATAAATCATCCCAAGAAAATTTTCGACGAGATAATTCCATTTTTGACCCATTTTTTAGATTTTTTTTGCCACGAAAATACTCATAAAAATAGAAAATAATGGAAGACAATATTTTGCTTTCTAACATGTGTTTTTTAAAAATAATTGTTTTATTATTTTTTTTAAATAAATTTCAATATATTTATCTTTAAAAAAAATAAAAAATTGCAAAAAATATTTTGTTTAATTTTTTAATATCTAACATGTGTATTATAAATAATCATTTTATTATTTCCTTAAACTAAATTTCAATAAATTTTCCTTTTTGAAAAAAAAATATTTTGTTTAAATTTCCAATGTTTAATTTAAAAAAAAATAATTAAAAGAAAGAAAGAAATAATAAATTTCTGTAAAAAATTATAACATTTTTCTTTAAAAAAAAATTGAAATTTAACTTTTTCTTTTAAATAAAATTCAATATTAAATTTTTTTTTAATTTTAATTTTTTTCGCTTAAAACCAAAAAATTCTGGGAAAAAATGTCTGAATATATTTTACTGAATTAAAGTTATGACAAGTTGAGTCAACCTCCAAAATGTGCGAAAGTGCAAGCTTTCAGTTTTTCCAAAATTTTAAGTTTTTAGTATTTTTCTGCCACGAAAAAAACTTAAAAATAGGAAAAATTGTAAAAAAATATTTTGTTTAATTTTTGAATATCTAACATGTATATTATTTTTTAAAAATAATCATTTTATTATTTCTTTTAAATAAATGTTAATATCTTTTTCTTTTTGAAAAAAATAGGAAACATTGGAAAAAATATTATGTTTAATATTTTTGATATCTAATATGCGTTGTATTTTTAAAAATAATTGTTTTATTATTTCTTTCAAATAAATATCAATATATTTTAATTTTTGAAAAAATAAAAAGTAATTATCTTTTTTGTTTAAAAAATCATCATTTAATATCTAACACGTGTTTTAATTTTTAAAAAATAATTATTTTATTATTTAAAAAAAATCAATATATTTTTCCTTAAAAAATATAAAAAAATTAGAATTTTAATTTTTTCTTTTTAATAAATATCAAAATTAAAAAAAAATCTTTTTAATTATAATTTTTTGCGATTAAAACAAAAAAATCCTGGATAAAATCTCGTCTGAATATATTTTACCTAATTAAAGTTATGACTAGTTGAGTCAACCCCTAAAATGGGAAAAGCTAATGGGTTGCAATTTTCTCAAAATAATAAAACACATGCAAGTAACAATAAGAAACACATGCATGTCCCTCATCCTGACAATCCATATCGAAGGTTGTAATAAATCATCCCAAGAAAAATTTCGTCGAGATAATTCCATTTTTGACCCATTTTTTAGATTTTTTCTGCCACGAAAATACTCATAAAAATAGAAGAAAATGGAAAACATTTTTTTGTTTTCTGACATGTGTATTTATTTTTTAAAAATAATTATTTTATTATTTAAAATAAATTTCAATATATTTTTCTTTAAAAAAATAATAAAATTGGAAGACAATATTTTGTTTTATTTTATTTTTTAATATCTAACATGTGTATTTATTTCTTAAAAATAATTATTTTATACTTTTTTAAATAAATTTCAACATATTTTTCTTAAAAAAATAATAAAATTGAAAAACAATATTTTGTTTTATTTTATTTTTTAATATCTAACATGTGTATTTATTTTTTAAAAAATAATTATTTTATTATTTTTAAATAAATTTCAATATATTTTTCTTTAAAAAAAAATATTAAAATTGGAAAACAATATTTTGTTTTATTTTATTTTTTAATATCTAACATGTGTATTTATTTTTTAAAAATAATTATTTTATTATTTTTTTAAATAAATTTCAATATATTTTTCTTTTTGAAAAAAAAAATAATAAAATTGGAAAACAATATTTTGTTTTATTTTTGAATGTGTATTTATTTTTTAAAAATAAAACAATATTTTATTTTATTTTATTTTATTTTATTTTATTTTATTTTATTTTATTTTATTTTATTTTATTTTATTTTATTTTATTTTATTTTATTTTATTTTATTTTATTTTATTTTATTTTATTTTATTTTATTTTATTTTATTTTATTTTATTTTATTTTATTTTATTTTATTTTATTTTATTTTATTTTATTTTATTTTATTTTATTTTATTTTATTTTATTTTATTTTATTTTATTTTATTTTATTTTATTTTATTTTATTTTATTTTATTTTATTTTATTTTATTTTATTTTATTTTATTTTATTTTATTTTATTTTATTTTATTTTATTTTATTTTATTTTATTTTATTTTATTTTATTTTATTTTATTTTATTTTATTTTATTTTATTTTATTTTATTTTATTTTATTTTATTTTATTTTATTTTATTTTATTTTATTTTATTTTATTTTATTTTATTTTATTTTATTTTATTTTATTTTATTTTATTTTATTTTATTTTATTTTATTTTATTTTATTTTATTTTATTTTATTTTATTTTATTTTATTTTATTTTATTTTATTTTATTTTATTTTATTTTATTTTATTTTATTTTATTTTATTTTATTTTATTTTATTTTATTTTATTTTATTTTATTTTATTTTATTTTATTTTATTTTATTTTATTTTATTTTATTTTATTTTATTTTATTTTATTTTATTTTATTTTATTTTATTTTATTTTATTTTATTTTATTTTATTTTATTTTATTTTATTTTATTTTATTTTATTTTATTTTATTTTATTTTATTTTATTTTATTTTATTTTATTTTATTTTATTTTATTTTATTTTATTTTATTTTATTTTATTTTATTTTATTTTATTTTATTTTATTTTATTTTATTTTATTTTATTTTATTTTATTTTATTTTATTTTATTTTATTTTATTTTATTTTATTTTATTTTATTTTATTTTATTTTATTTTATTTTATTTTATTTTATTTTATTTTATTTTATTTTATTTTATTTTATTTTATTTTATTTTATTTTATTTTATTTTATTTTATTTTATTTTATTTTATTTTATTTTATTTTATTTTATTTTATTTTATTTTATTTTATTTTATTTTATTTTATTTTATTTTATTTTATTTTATTTTATTTTATTTTATTTTATTTTATTTTATTTTATTTTATTTTATTTTATTTTATTTTATTTTATTTTATTTTATTTTATTTTATTTTATTTTATTTTATTTTATTTTATTTTATTTTATTTTATTTTATTTTATTTTATTTTATTTTATTTTATTTTATTTTATTTTATTTTATTTTATTTTATTTTATTTTATTTTATTTTATTTTATTTTATTTTATTTTATTTTATTTTATTTTATTTTATTTTATTTTATTTTATTTTATTTTATTTTATTTTATTTTATTTTATTTTATTTTATTTTATTTTATTTTATTTTATTTTATTTTATTTTATTTTATTTTATTTTATTTTATTTTATTTTATTTTATTTTATTTTATTTTATTTTATTTTATTTTATTTTATTTTATTTTATTTTATTTTATTTTATTTTATTTTATTTTATTTTATTTTATTTTATTTTATTTTATTTTATTTTATTTTATTTTATTTTATTTTATTTTATTTTATTTTATTTTATTTTATTTTATTTTATTTTATTTTATTTTATTTTATTTTATTTTATTTTATTTTATTTTATTTTATTTTATTTTATTTTATTTTATTTTATTTTATTTTATTTTATTTTATTTTATTTTATTTTATTTTATTTTATTTTATTTTATTTTATTTTATTTTATTTTATTTTATTTTATTTTATTTTATTTTATTTTATTTTATTTTATTTTATTTTATTTTATTTTATTTTATTTTATTTTATTTTATTTTATTTTATTTTATTTTATTTTATTTTATTTTATTTTATTTTATTTTATTTTATTTTATTTTATTTTATTTTATTTTATTTTATTTTATTTTATTTTATTTTATTTATTTTATTTTATTTTATTTTATTTTATTTTATTTTATTTTATTTTATTTTATTTTATTTTATTTTATTTTATTTTATTTTATTTTATTTTATTTTATTTTATTTTATTTTATTTTATTTTATTTTATTTTATTTTATTTTATTTTATTTTATTTTATTTTATTTTATTTTATTTTATTTTATTTTATTTTATTTTATTTTATTTTATTTTATTTTATTTTATTTTATTTTATTTATTTTATTTTATTTTATTTTATTTTATTTTATTTTATTTTATTTTATTTTATTTTATTTTATTTATTTATTTTATTTTATTTTATTTTATTTTATTTTATTTTATTTTATTTTATTTTATTTATTTTATTTTATTTTATTTTATTTTATTTTATTTTATTTTATTTTATTTTATTTTATTTTATTTTATTTTATTTTATTTTATTTTATTTTATTTTATTTTATTTTATTTTATTTTATTTTATTTTATTTTATTTTATTTTATTTTATTTTATTTTATTTTATTTTATTTTATTTTATTTTATTTTATTTTATTTTATTTTATTTTATTTTATTTTATTTTATTTTATTTTATTTTATTTTATTTATTTTATTTTATTTTATTTTATTTTATTTTATTTTATTTTATTTTATTTTATTTTATTTTATTTTATTTTATTTTATTTTATTTTATTTTATTTTATTTTATTTTATTTTATTTTATTTTATTTTATTTTATTTTATTTTATTTTATTTTATTTTATTTTATTTTATTTTATTTTATTTTATTTTATTTTATTTTATTTTATTTTATTTTATTTTATTTTATTTTATTTTATTTTATTTTATTTTATTTTATTTTATTTTATTTTATTTTATTTTATTTTATTTTATTTTATTTTATTTTATTTTATTTTATTTTATTTTATTTTATTTTATTTATTTTATTTTATTTTATTTTATTTTATTTTATTTTATTTTATTTTATTTTATTTTATTTTATTTTATTTTATTTTATTTTATTTTATTTTATTTTATTTTATTTTATTTTATTTTATTTTATTTTATTTTATTTTATTTTATTTTATTTTATTTTATTTTATTTTATTTTATTTTATTTTATTTTATTTTATTTTATTTTATTTTATTTTATTTTATTTTATTTTATTTTATTTTATTTTATTTTATTTTATTTTATTTTATTTTATTTTATTTTATTTTATTTTATTTTATTTTATTTTATTTTATTTTATTTTATTTTATTTTATTTTATTTTATTTTATTTTATTTTATTTTATTTTATTTTATTTTATTTTATTTTATTTTATTTTATTTTATTTTATTTTATTTTATTTTATTTTATTTTATTTTATTTTATTTTATTTTATTTTATTTTATTTTATTTTATTTTATTTTATTTTATTTTATTTTATTTTATTTTATTTTATTTTATTTTATTTTATTTTATTTCATTTTATTTTATTTTATTTTATTTTATTTATTTTATTTTATTTTATATTTTATATTTTATTTTATTTTATTTTATTTTATTTTATTTTATTTTATTTTATTTTATTTTATTTTATTTTATTTTATTTTATTTTATTTTATTTTATTTTATTTTATTTTATTTTATTTTATTTTATTTTATTTTATTTTATTTTATTTTATTTTATTTTATTTTATTTTATTTTATTTTATTTTATTTTATTTTATTTTATTTTATTTTATTTTATTTTATTTTATTTTATTTTATTTTATTTTATTTTATTTTATTTTATTTTATTTTATTTTATTTTATTTTATTTTATTTTATTTTATTTTATTTTATTTTATTTTATTTTATTTTATTTTATTTTATTTTATTTTATTTTATTTTATTTTATTTTATTTTATTTTATTTTATTTTATTTTATTTTATTTTATTTTATTTTATTTTATTTTATTTTATTTTATTTTATTTTATTTTATTTTATTTTATTTTATTTTATTTTATTTTATTTTATTTTATTTTATTTTATTTTATTTTATTTTATTTTATTTTTATTTTATTTTATTTTATTTTATTTTATTTTATTTTATTTTATTTTATTTTATTTTATTTTATTTTATTTTATTTTATTTTATTTTATTTTATTTTATTTTATTTTATTTTATTTTATTTTATTTTATTTTATTTTATTTTATTTTATTTTATTTTATTTTATTTTATTTTATTTTATTTTATTTTATTTTATTTTATTTTATTTTATTTTATTTTATTTTATTTTATTTTATTTTATTTTATTTTATTTTATTTTATTTTATTTTATTTTATTTTATTTTATTTTATTTTATTTTATTTTATTTTATTTTATTTTATTTTATTTATTTTATTTTATTTTATTTTATTTTATTTTATTTTATTTTATTTTATTTTATTTTATTTTATTTTATTTTATTTTATTTTATTTTATTTTATTTTATTTTATTTTATTTTATTTTATTTTATTTTATTTTATTTTATTTATTTTATTTTATTTTATTTTATTTTATTTTATTTTATTTTATTTTATTTTATTTTATTTTATTTTATTTTATTTTATTTTATTTTATTTTATTTTATTTTATTTTATTTTATTTTATTTTATTTTATTTTATTTTATTTTATTTTATTTTATTTTATTTTATTTTATTTTATTTTATTTTATTTTATTTTATTTTATTTTATTTTATTTTATTTTATTTATTTTATTTTATTTTATTTTATTTTATTTTATTTTATTTTATTTTATTTTATTTTATTTTATTTTATTTTATTTTATTTTATTTTATTTTATTTTATTTTATTTTATTTTATTTTATTTTATTTTATTTTATTTTATTTTATTTTATTTTATTTTATTTTATTTTATTTTATTTTATTTTATTTTATTTTATTTTATTTTATTTTATTTTATTTTATTTTATTTTATTTTATTTTATTTTATTTTATTTTATTTTATTTTATTTTATTTTATTTTATTTTATTTTATTTTATTTTATTTTATTTTATTTTATTTTATTTTATTTTATTTTATTTTATTTTATTTTATTTTATTTTATTTTATTTTATTTTATTTTATTTTATTTTATTTTATTTTATTTTATTTTATTTTATTTTATTTTATTTTATTTTATTTTATTTTATTTTATTTTATTTTATTTTATTTTATTTTATTTTATTTTATTTTATTTTATTTTATTTTATTTTATTTTATTTTATTTTATTTTATTTTATTTTATTTTATTTTATTTTATTTTATTTTATTTTATTTTATTTTATTTATTTTATTTTATTTTATTTTATTTTATTTTATTTTATTTTATTTTATTTTATTTTATTTTATTTTATTTTATTTTATTTTATTTTATTTTATTTTATTTTATTTTATTTTATTTTATTTTATTTTATTTTATTTTATTTTATTTTATTTTATTTTATTTTATTTTATTTTATTTTATTTTATTTTATTTTATTTTATTTTATTTTATTTTATTTTATTTTATTTTATTTTATTTTATTTTATTTTATTTTATTTTATTTTATTTTATTTTATTTTATTTTATTTTATTTTATTTTTTAATATCTAACATGTGTTTTTGTTTTTTAAAAATAATTATTTTATTATTTTTTTTAATTAATTTCAATATATTTTTCTTAAAAAAAATAATAAAATTGGAAAACAATATTTTGTTTTATTTTATTTTTTTTAATATCTAACATGTGTATTTTTTAAAAATAATTATTTTATTTTAGTTTTTTTCGTTTGTATTTTTTTGGTCTGTAATCAATATTTGATTTGAACTGGGATATTGTCCTGGCTATATTTAATAGAATGCAAATTTATTTACAAATGGCATGGTGACATTTATTACTTGGATGCAGACAACCATTATTATTATTTCTTTAAATAAATTTCAATACTTTAAAAAAATAATAATAAAAAATATCGTAATAAATCTTCGCAAGGAAAATTTTAATAACATTTTTTGCCACGAAAAAATCCACAAAAAAATGGAATTTTTTTTTGTTTTATTATTTCTTCTAAATAAAATTCAATATATTTTTTCAAATATATTTTTTTAATTTACATTTATTTTCAAATTTAAAAATTAATAAAAAAATATTTTTTTGCGCTAAAAACCAAAAAGTCTCTTGAAAAACAATGTCTGAATATCGTTTACAAAATTAAACTTATGACGGGTTGAGTCAACCTCCAAAATATGCAAAACTTCCACATTACAGGGTTACCAGCTTTGCAAGTTTTTTAAAAACAACAAACCCATTCACCAAAGTACATCAAAATCGGAAGATCTTCGAAAATTTGAAATGAATGAATGAAATTAGTAACAAGCTTCAAGGGAAATCGGTATGGATTGCCGTGATAGGAGACATGAAATATCACCCGAAACAAACAAACAAAACGGAAATTATGCCAAAAAATAAGTGAAAATCACCCAAATGAAAAATGAAAAATTGCCTATAAAAATCGGTTCATTAATCGGATAATTAATATCAAAAATCGCCAAAAAAAAATGTTAGTCAGTATTTTCAAATTTTTTATATTTTTTTATTTTTCATCGTCCAAAAATATATCATCATACCACCAGATCGTGCAAATCCCAATTGGGCGATATTTCATAATGAAAAATTGCCCAAATGACATATATGAAATATTGTCAAAAAATTATGGAAAAGACTATTTGTTAAAGGAATTTCTTTGGGTGATTTTTCATTGGGCGATATTCAAAATAAAAATCAGCGACATTTGCAATTTCCTTACCGACAGCCTCTTATCGATGTACCTATATTCAAAAATTCGACATTACTTTCTCTTTGCCTGGAATATCATTATTATCTCACTCCTTTCTTTTACTGCTTTCCAACCACTGTGCACACCATCGGCTGTTGTCTGTGTGATTTTGTGTGTCCACTTGCTTGTGGCAGTGGTTATGTTGTGGCATTTAAGGTTATCATACTCTGCTGCTGTTGTTCATTTTTCTCGGATATATTTTTTCCTCGACTAGTTTCCTTTAACTTGTGTTGTGCTGCAACTACTGCCGCTGCTGCTACCACTGCAGCTTCAGTTTATTTGCTACTTTATTTTGTTGCTGCTTATGTTGCATGCTGCTCGTCGTTCCCACTTTGTCGATGTTTAATTTTCTGTTTTATTTTCATATTGTTGCAGGGTTTTTTTGTTATTCTTTTCATGTGCTTTTTTTCCTCAGCCAGTGCTCGTCCTAATGTCCGGATTTAACATGATTTAACCAACATGTGGTCACAATAAGTGTAACCACAAAATGATGTTGCCTGGACGTGGTTTAGTGGGTGCATGGTGTATGGGAGTGTGTGTGTTTGTGGTGTGGGGATACGCAGGAATTAGATTCTTTATGATTGTTGCAAGTTTTCAGCGGCCGGAAGGAATTCATGTTGAACAAAAGGCTGTTTGAAAATGAAAAAAATTAAAGAAAAGCTTTTGAAGAGACCTTATTCAAAATGATTTCAAAGGCATTGAATATTTTAAATTCTTAACATATAAGCGGAAAAAAACTTCCAGAAACAATTGTTATGTGTGCAAATTTATAATGGATAAAAGAATATCTGGATGAACTTTATTAATGGACTGGAATTATTGTCCATATTAAATATTTTAGATGATGTCACGGAAAACCCCATGAAAGATAGAAAAATGGAAATATTTTATTTATTTTATTTTAAATTTACAATTATTCATTCAGGATCTATGAATAAATGTAGGAGTAGACAAAAAATTATGATTTTAAAAATTGTTGGTTAAATTGTGCGAAACCCTCTTTATAAATAGGATATTTTGTTTTTATTTTTTGTATATAGTAGCTGGAAACCAGAAAACAAGGCTTAATGGAAGAAAATCTACAGATAAATGCAGAATTTATGACCCTAATTGTAATTTTCCTTTTTTTGTACACCCTGACGTATGATTGATATTATTTGTTGGGCTAATTTACAATTATTACCATAACTTTCTTTCTAAAAGAGGTTTTGACTTTATCCCAGTGAAAGCAATACTAGAGAATATTTTTATTATTCAAGACCAATAAGGAAAGATCACACTGGATCTAAACGATATAATTTTAACATATATAATTATTATAATTTATTATTTTTATAATTAACTTAAGTTAAGTTGTGTCTTATGGGCTCTCAATAACTATTTATCCTTTACGACATATATTTATTATTTTTAAGGAGTTTTGACAACTTTCTTAATCAGTGATAGTTAAATCGAATATCTAAGTAAATAGTTTTCCTTGTGTCCTTCTTCGACAATCTTGTTGCTGATATTTTCCCATTTAAAATAACACATTATGGAATCTTTACGGATTTTTGAATTCATTGCGTAACTTATTCGTACAATAATACACTCATTTCCTATTTTTGTGCATCATGACAAATGATTGATATTATTTGTTGGGCTATTTTACAATTATTGCCATAATTTTTATTCGAAAAGAGGGTTTTACATGATAACTATACTATATAGTCTCCAAGGCCCAGAATATGAAACATACTTGGTTTAACCAACATTATTTTTAATAGATACGGAAAACTTTTTAAAATTAATTTAAGTTAATATCATTTTAGCTGAAAACTCTGACTTATTGACTCTCAATGACCCTTAATCCTTTCCGAGACATATTTGTTAATTCTAAGTACTTTTGGTGGCATTTTTATTCAGTGTCTGTTTATTCAAAAATCTAAGAAAATAGTTTTCTTTCTTCATCATTTTGGTTCTATTTACGTTATCAGTCTCTTGGATAATCTTCTTGCTGATATTTTGCCATTTACAGAAACACTTTAGTTTACCTTTTTGAATTTTAGAACTCAAGTATTTTTCTCTTTTTCTAGACCAAGGATAAAGAACATCACTGACTTAGCCAATATTATTTTTAACACATAAGGAAAACTTCTTAAAATTATTTTAAGTGTATGTCATTTCAGCTGAAAACATTGCCGAAATATTCTTCAGTTGTGCTGACTTATGGCCTCTCAATGACTCTTAAGATTTCTTCCTTGTAAATATTGAAATGCTTCTATAGTATTATTACCTCAAATTTAAAATATTGAATAGAAAATGAATTAATATAGTTTAATTTTACTATATGTTTTTATATATAATTTAAAAATACGTATATAAATTTGTAAATTTTAGTATTTTGTAGCCAAATGGCTTTTTGGAGCCATTATTGGCGCGGTGCACAATAATTTTTGTAAAACATTATATTGTAAATAAATATTGAATTAAAAAATTCTTTCCGAGATGTATTTATTAATTTTAAGGACTTTAGGTACCATCTTTATTCAGTGTCTCTTTATTCGAAAATTTAAGAAAATAGTTTTCTTTGTTTTCATCATTTCTGTTCTATTTACGTTCTCAGTCTCCTCAATAATCACGTTGCTGATTTTTTGCCATTTACAATATCACGTTAGTTTATCTTTTTGGATTTTAGTTCTCATTGATTAACTTAGTCCTACAATAATAAACCAATTTCCTATTTTTGTACACCATGACGTATGATTGGTATTATTTTTTGTGCTATTTTACAATTATTGCCACAACTTTTTTCGAAAAGTGGTTTTTGAATTTTTCCAATGATAACAATACTAAAGAGTATTTCTAATTCGTCAAGGCAGAGAATATGGCACATATTTGGTTTAACCGATACTTTTTTAATACATCGATCGTTTTTACTCTGAAACCTTCTAAAACTAATTTAAGTTAATGTCATTGAAACATTGGTGCGTGAGCGATTTCTGACTCACGTTCACGCACGAAGGAAAAAATTGAATCACGCTCGTTCACGCACGAAGATGAGTAAAATAAAAAAAATCACATGAGTAAAATAAATTTTGAATCACGTGATTCACCTAAATCACTCAAACAATTTCCACTAAGAAAATATTATATGCATGCATGCCGCGCAAATCCGAAGCTCATTTTCATATCGCATATGGGGTTCAGAGAACCATACGTGACTATTGAGAAGCCAATGCTGACTTATGGCTGCTCAATGACTCTTCCGAGACATATTTATTGATAGTCTAAGAAAATATTTTTCCTTGTCTCCATCATGTGGGTCGAATTTATGTTGATATTTTCCCAAATAAAATTTAATAAATATATTTTTTATTTTTAAATATTATGGCTGTTTTTCTTTAAGACTTTATAATTAAGCTGCGATAACAAAAATCTAAATAATATATTAAAATTTCACTGAAAATAAAAAATTCGTTTTCAAAATTGTCGCCAAAAACAATATCAATGTGTGTGAGAAAACAAATTTTGAAAAAATAATTTTGTGTTAAAAATGTTTGACTTAGCCTGGATAATAATGCATTGTAAGTCAAAATGATGGTTATCGAGGCTAAGTCCAATAAAGGCAACACAAAATATTTTTATACCCTCCAGCTCCAGGATGGGGGTAACAAAGTGAACAATTTTTCCCTCATAAGGACTAAAAAGCATGTTTTGAATATGTCTGCTTGTAACTGCTTGATATTTGGTATGCGCATTCCCCTTATAGCAAAAACGTGCACAATAAAGTGATTCTTATTTGTAGGGGGTGAAATGGGGCATAAAAGGGATAAAAATGGTACATATTAAACGACAACAGCTAGAAACACGAAATTAGGTGTGTACATTTCTCTGATTGAGTAGATACATAATATAAAAGTATTTTTTTCCAAATTCGTACTTTTAAGGGGTAAAATGGGAATTGAGGGATAAATATGGTACCAACCAAACGGCTGTACCTAGAATAATGAAATTCGGTGTATACATTCCTCTGATTGCATAGACAAGTAAAATACACGGATTTTTGAAAATTCGTACATTTTGGGGTTAAAATGAAAAAGGGGATAAAAATAGTACCAATCAAATGACCGCAGCTAGAGTCATGAAATTCGGAGTATACATTTCTCTGACTGCGTAGACACGGAATTTTTCGAAATTCGTACTTTTTGGGGTTAAAATGGAAAAAGGGGATACAAATGGTACCAACCAAAAGGGCGCAGCTGGAATCGTGGAATTCGGTGTATACATTCGGTGTTTTTTTCCAAATTCGTAATTTTTCTTTTGCGGCAAAAATTGGATGAATCATGAAGTTAGGTTATTTTGCACTATGTACGTCTGATAATGGATTTTCAAAATTTGTACTCTTGGAATTAAAATAGAATGGAAATACAACCATCTGTAGCACCCACTATCTACCATTATTTATGGTATTAAAGCTTTTTGAAAATATAAATATAAGAATATTCATTTTTTGGAATGGAATGCAATCCATGGTGGAGGGTATATAAAGTTCGGCCCGGCCGAACTTAACGCCGCTTTTACTTGTTTGTAGTTGGCGACAATATGAAAAAATAATTTTTTATTTTGGGCAAGAAAATAATTTTTTATTAAAGTTTTTGTTATCGCAGCTTGTTATCCCAGCTTAAAGAACAGCCCTATTATATCTACAGCTTTCTTTTGTTCAGTGACTTATAGGGAAATTTAGCGTCGAATATATGTTGCATTTACACCATCACCCTAAAATTCCGTTTTGTGATAGTTTAGAACCAATTCCGGAAAATTACGAAATTAACCCAAAAATCGATTTTATGTTTTGACTTATTTCTGGCATTTAAGCTGAGTTCTGAATTTGGTATATTCAGAGACTTACAGTAGAATTCTATAGCAAATATTTTTGTAGAACATTTTGACATGTTGGACCCCCGTTTAAGAGTGATTAGGGATGTTTTCTTGCCCTTTCGCAAAGAAGGGACCAAAAAACTCCTATATAGAAGAAATATGATAAACGATAAAGAAAAGTACCTTTAGAAAAACCCGCATAACTTTCTATTGTATAAGGAATGCTAAAATATTTGTTTGGCATGTGATTGCTGACTAAATAAGGAATATTTGTGACAGAATCGTTTCAGAAACCCTGATAGAGAAATTGAAATAAATGTAATTGCTACCGCGAATTGTGGATTTTTGCAACTATTGAAGCTTTTTTCGGCATTGGTTCTTTATGCACTTGCAAAAAATCTACTGCATCAGTTGGATAGATCGCGAGAAAATTAGAAAAAATGTCAAGCATACAAAATCATTTTAACCATATCTCCCGATGATGAATATAATAATTTGTTGCCTATGACAGATTTTCATGTGAGTCATATTTCACCAGACATCTTGAATATCAAAATCCATAATCCTTTCAAAGAAAGGTAAAGCTCTACCTTCTTTGCACTCTAAAGAAGCACAATAATAAGGTTAATGTTCCAAAAGTGTCCGAACAGTGCAAATGGTTTCATATCGGAGGACAGTGGAACTTCATGTCGTAAATATACATGTGTGTGCCGACGAAGATCAGAGTTCCGAGATTTGTGTGTCCTGCACAAGTGGCCAAAGTGAAAAATCTTCAGTTTAAACACAATCGTGAAAGAAGCATAGGCGACGATAAAGACTTCCAAACACCCAATTTACTTAGAGTAGTTGTTGTTTATTGTTCGTTTTACCGCATACTGGAATTGACTTATATAAATGTGACTTTCAATTAAAAATACAATCATTCAATTTAGAAAATCATCATACAGTGGTATACCAATGAAAGATCCATATATTTCACAGCAGTATAGTTGTAAATGTAAGTTATATTTCTATTTTATATCATTTCTTTTGTAAATTTACTGCAACATTACTGATACTCATGCAGATAACGTGTGTTTACTAAGAAACCTCTTAGGCACAAAAGGGATGATATATTCTTGAAACACAATCTTTTTAAGTACAATCCAATTTCATCAAATTGGGTTAAACATTTAGATGAAAACGAAAATGAAAATGAAAAATAACGGCAATAACATGTTTTCATAAATATATACAGGTTGGTGGTCGTTAAAACTCCGTCAGATCTAAAAAATATTGGCGGCGTGGTTGAAGTCGATGTGAGCCGACGAAATCGGCGGCGGCCCGGCTTGTGCAGAAACATGCGACGGCGGCTAGTCGTCTTGTATCTCTGCCCATAAGGAGAAGAGTTGGAGGATTAAGGAGGATCATCCACAAAAATAATCCTCATAAGATTCCACAATATTGTTCTGACAATACGAATTATCTCAGAGATTAACTTATAACACTTTTCTCATATAGAATAATGTTCACTTCGACCAAAAAATTACTTATTCTGCAAAAATGCTCTACTTAACATGTCCTTTCAGAATTATAGGGTCGCTATTCTGTTCCATTCAAAAAGTCTTAGTTTGTAGGACAATGTAACTGTTATTATCTTTTATAATCATGAGAGATTTACACGTAAGACATTCCTATTCGCATCAAGAGGTGTGTTTAAGGACTTTTCTAGTCCCTGTTAATGTGTTTCTAAATATCAACAAATAATTGTTCTTGTGTTCATCATATTCTCGGTTTCCTCAATAATCTTGGTGTTGATATTTATCCATATAAAATCACAATCACCAAATCACATTTTTACATTTTCAGTCGATTCAGATCTTTTGTCTTCTGAGATAATGTTGGTGACATTATTTGAAAAAGAAAAGCAATTTCGACTCGTCATCAGCGATATGTAAATTGAGTAAATTTAATTGGATATAATAATAGTTTCTAACTTGTAATTGTTAGCAAATATAATTTCTAACGCACAAACATTCGAACTTAAACATATGCATCGATAAACTAAAACCTAACAATTTATTTCAATAACTAGCAATTGTGCACTCTGAAAAATGCCATTAAAAACAGTTCCCGTCTTCCTTATCAATTTGCAAATATGCAAGCTTTTTGCTTCTTTGTCTTGCCAATTATTGCTAAAATTCACGAAAAAGAAAAAGTGCTCCGAGTACAACATAGCAACTCTTCTTCTTTTTTTTTAAACTCACGTAGTTACCTTTACGAAAAATAAATATTAATCTAACTTCATGAGCTACGATAGCTAATTAGCAGCAAACAAAACCCTAACGGGCAACAAAATAAAAACTCAAGTTATAACAACTGAATACACTTGAGAAGGGGTGGAAAGAAAGAGTGAGGAGGGAGAGAGAGTGAGAAAATACGAAGACAGAGAAAACGAGTATCAAGGTTCTTTAAACAAATAATTTACTTTCATTCGAAGCTACTCACTCGGCAAATAATTCACATCACATCACATCACATGGCATCATCACAAGAAGCTGCAATAGCAACGCCATCAACGCCGTTTGTACATCGTTTGCTGGCAACAAAAAAGCTGTTGCATTAACAATTACACAAACGCTCACATGCCCGTGCATCGCAACACATGTGGCAAAGTGTTTACCCTCGAGCAGTATGTACGTTTAACACAGCATAGCTAATAATAAGAAAATAATAGGCTGCCTAACATCATCCTCAACAACATCCTCGGTCCCCATCATTCAAATCATCGTCATTATCCTCGTCCTCGTCAGTCGCAGCCGCTCTCGCCCTGCACTAGCTTCGCTCTCGTCTTCGCCCGTTGCACTCACCATCTGCTCGATTTGCCGTGTTTCAACGTTTCCTCGTATTCATGGATGGTATCGTCGTCCTCGCCCGCATCATTACTTTGTCAAATCTCGTTCTTTTTCCATGACTTGCGAGCACTGTGCATATGCAACTGTATTAATATTAAATAAAAACAAACAGACATTCATTCATTCACACATGCACCTATCCAGTGGTGTAGAGGAGGGCTTCGAAGGCCTTGTGTTTCAGATGAACGCTTGATATATTTATAGAGGATGCACTCGGCTACGGATTTTGCCAAAATTCCTGATTTTAGTTGGTTTCCCATAATGCAGCCTTCTAATTCTTAGATGACATGGATGCAGACACCATGTTATACCACATATATATCCCGATATATTACTTATTTCGCGCTAAAGCGAATATAAAAGAGGTTGATTTATGGAATGCATTCAAAGGAAAGGAATCCATATAAAGGGTGATTTTTTAGCTATTATCTTCTTGGCAACACTGGTTTAAACAGCTGACGCACGTTTCGTGTTTTGTTTCATCAAACATCTTCAGTTTGGTCTTTAATTTAACCATGAATCGTCTTCCAAACGAACAACGCTTGCAAATTATTGAATTTTATTATCAACATGTGTGCTCTGTTAAGAAAGTTCATCGCGCGCTTCTTCCATTTTATGGTCAGTTTAATCGACCCACTGAAGCGGCTACTCGGGCAATTGTGACAAAATTTCGCACCAAATTTACAATGTTGCACATTAAACCACCATCACGCTTACGTAGAGTGCGAACTGAAGAAAATATCGCAGCTGTATTGGCCAGTTTTAATGATGGCCATCAATTATAGATTCGTCGCCGTTCGCAGCAATTTGGCCTCTGTTACTCAAAAACGTGGAAATGCCAAAATTGGACTAAGCGGATGGACCCTTTGAGGCGCAGTCAATGGCAACATTTGCATGAAATAATCTTCAAACATTAAATTATATGGACCGTACTATCGATTCAAATAAAGATTTCATGCATTTTTCTGAATTTTATGTGTTTTTTTTGAAAAACTTTCCTATAGCTTTTAAAAATCATCCTTTATAAAGAATTATAAGAAAATTTAAAAAAAGAAATTGTTTTTAAAGGTTAAGGCTTAAGACGTTTTCCATGGGACTCTTATACATACATTTGGGACTCTTATTTATACATTTGTTTATAATTATTTCCTAAAACTTAGGAAGAGCTCTTCCTAAAAAAATAAGGAAGAATATAATAATAATACAATGTATATTTAAGAAAATTCTTGAAAAAAAAAATTCTGAAATTACTTAAAGGTAGAATGATTTCCATCCATCAAACAAAATATATAAATAATATATATATTTATATATTTACCTTTTAGGAAAAACTTTAAAGATAATATTTCAAAGGAATTCAAATGTTTACTAGAACAAAAGTTATTGAATTTTGTCCGATGGATTTTGATTCTGAACCACTGTGTGTCGGTACCACGATCAATCTTGATGTGTTCCTTCTATTTTGTTTTAAATGGTCTCTGGTACGTTTTTTTGTTACATTGAGGCCAGGTCTAGATCTATGACAAGTGTCTAAGTTTTTATATCCTCCACCTCAAGGATGGGGGTATACTAACTTTGTCATTCTGTTTGCAACACCTTGAAATATCGACCTGAGACTTCATAAAGTATATATATTCTTGATCGTCATAAAATTCAAAGATGATCTAGCCATGTCCGTCCGTCTGTTGAAAGCACGCTAGCATCTAAACGAAAAGAGCTAAGACGTCCAAATTTTCCACAAATGTATCATATAGTCGTAGATCGGTTGGGATTGAAACTGGAAAAAAATTGAAAAAGAAAAAATTTTCCCTCACAAGAACTAAAAATACCCATATTATTCCGCCATCTAACTTTTTTTCAACTATTCAACCGTTTGACTATTATTTGTGGGGTGCCCTCAGCAGCAATTTGAATGAAATTATTTTCCATTATTAACCGGAAGGATTGTACTTTCAAATAAAAAAAGAAATTTGAGAAAATATTCAGTAGTTTTTTTATAGCATTTTCAAAATAAAAGTTATTTTGTGGACCCTATATTTTAGAGTATTTAAGCACATTTTTTCAATATGTCTGATTGCACTTACTTGATATTGGGTATGTGCATTCCCCCTATAACAAAAAAGTACACCATAAAGTGATTTTTATTCGTGGGGGATGAAATGGGGCAAAAAGGGATAATAATGATACCTATCAAACGACAACAGCTAGAAACACGAAATTCGGTGTGTACATTCCTCTAATTGAGTAGATACATAATATAAAAGTATTTTTTCCAAATTCGTACTTTTAAGGGGTAAAATGGGAATAAAGGGATAAAAATGGTACCAACCAAACGGCTGTACCTAGAATAATGAAATTCGGTGTATACATTCCTCTGATTGCATGGACAAGTAAAATGCACGGATTTTTCAAAATTCGTACTTTTTGGGGTTAAAATGAAAAAAGGGGATAAAAATAGTACTAATTAAGTGACAGCTGCAGCTAGAGTCGTGAAATTCGGAGTTTATATTCCTCTGACTGTGTGGACACGGAAAATAAACTGATTTTTCGAAATTCGTACTTTTTGGGGCAAAATAGAAAAAGGGGGTAAAAAATAGTACCAATCAAATGACCGCAGCCAGAGTCATGAAATTCGGAGTATACATTCCCCCGACTGCGTAGACACGGAAAATAAACTGATTTTTCGAAATTCGTACTTTTTGGGATCAAAATAGAAAAAGGGGATAACAATAGTACCAACCATATGACCGCAGCTAGAGTCATGCAATTCAGAGTATACATTCCTCTGACTGCGTAGACACGGAAAATAAACGGATTTTTCGAAATTCGTACTTTCAAGGGATACAATGGAACAAAGGGATAAAAATATTACCAACTAAACGACTACAGGTAGAATGATGAAATTCTAATAGCGTAGAAACGTCAAGGGGGTAAAAATGGTACCAACCAAATGGACGCAGCGGGAATCATGGAATTCGGTGTATACATTCCTCTGACTGCATAGACACGAAAACTAAAAAGTTTTTTTCCAAATTTGTACTTTTTCTTTTACGGCAAAAATTGGTTGAATCATGAAGTTAGGTTATTTTGCACTATGTACGTCTGAAAATGGATTTCAAAAGTTGTACTTTTTTAATTAAAATAGAATCGAAATACAACCAACTGTAGCACCCACTATCTAGCAATATTTATGGTATTTAAGCTTTGTGAAAATATAAATATAAGAATATTTATTTTTTGATTTGAAATAAATAATGTTTTGAAATAATTAAAATATTATATTTATTTATAAAATTATATTTTCAATATTTGTATTTGTTTTGGTTTGGCTATATTAAAAAAATTATATTTTACTGTAATAACACTGCACTTCTACGAAAACCGACAACCTCTGTGGAAAGCCATCCATGGTGGAGGTTATATAAAGTTCGGTGCGGCCGAACTTAACGCCGTTTTTACTTGTTTTTCTTAGAATATTTAAAAATATTTTCAATGTTTTTATAAAAAAAATATTCTGTGTTTTCTTTCAGTTTTGTAACGAAATATTAGTTTTGCCAAAAAAAATAAAAATGTTGTCTGTTAAATTTTTTCAATTTTGAGAAGAATTTTAGGAAAAAGAAAATCAAGCCCTTTTAAATGTCAATGATTATCAGAAGAATATTTAGTGGAAGCAATTTAAGAAGAAGTCTACCTTGAACAAACTGCTAACAATTATATTTAGAATATTGCATTTTTCTACATTAAAATGTATTTTACAACTGGATAATTGTACCGAAAATGTCCCAAACACTCAACGACGTCTACTTTGAGAAAACTGGTAAGAATTCTATTTAAAAGATTACATTTTTCTAAATGCTAAATGTAGTTTTATAACAGAATAATAGTAAGGAAGAAACAATTACCTTCGATTGTGGATAATGCACCCAAACACACAATGACATCTACAGAAGGACGATTAAGTTGTTTCAGTAGAAGTACTAGACAATTCCCAAGTGTATAGAAAACAAAAGTTGGGAAGATCCCTCTGTTCTCCTTCTTAAGAAAGCATTTTTTGGAATACTTTTTGGATCTTTTCGTTTTCAAGCCTCATATGCAAAGGGCGGCAGGAATTTTGCACCTCGGCCCTGTTACAACTCAATCGCGAACTTGTTGTTGTTGCACTTGCAACACAATGTTTCTTCAACAATGTTAAACATGATTATTTTATTATGAGCAAACATATGCAAAGCAAAGCCAAGCTAAACACACAGGTACTGCTGCTGCTACAAAAAAGGGGTGTTGCATGCCACATGACGATTCACACATACAAATGCACAAGCCAGTGCACCGGGTGAAAAGGGACGGGGGGTTGGCAAGTGTTTTGTTAGCTTTTTGCAGCTCTCGTGTTCTTTGGATAGTGAAAAGTGAAGTGCTCTTCAAGTTAACGCCTGAGTGCCTCCGGCACTTCTAACCTTGTACCTCTTACGCGCGCACTGGAAGTGGGTGCGTGTGAATGTATGTGTGTATATGTTTGTTTTCGTTTTTCTTCTCTACATTCTTCCTTTACTCGTTGCGTTTCTCTTTTATTTTATTTTTTTGAATTTGTTTCGCAATTTGCTATAAACACATACAGCGACCCCCTGAAACAACAAAGCATAATTAGAGAGCACTAAGCACGCAGCGCGGCGCGTTGTTGTTTTCGTTGTTATTTTCCTTTGCGCTTTAGCGAGCGCCGGCATTGTTACGCAGGAGGCCTGAAGGAGACTTCAAGCATTGTTTGCATATTAAAGCCCAAGTCCTTGAAAGATAAAAGCGACTAATTGGCGACGACGAAATACGCTTACGATTACCAATGTCACATAACGCATGCATTATGGCTAAGTTTTTTTATTAAATTGGAACGAGGTAAGAGCAATTTGCAGAAAAAAATGTTGCAGAAATTCGCAGTTGCTACAGAGAAAATAGTTACTAAGGGTTGATAATAAGACTTCATGCGACGAGCTACCTCGTAAATGATCTCTAATACAGCCGTTAATGAATATGTCTAAATATATCCATTTTCACTTCTAGGAAATCCGAGATTATTCCGAATTTTTGTAAAAAAATCCACCCACAAATTGATATTGATAAACAGATATTTCAACTTCACGAAACTAAGCTTGATCCAGCCTTAGGCATTCCGTTTTGGGTTAGTATCACTAGCTGAGTCCATTTCAATCCAACGTTCATGCGTCTGATGTTCATGTAAAGATTTAACATGAAAACCGGTTTTCTTTCCGATTATTTAAATTTAAAAAAAAATCATTGCGATTCGAATATTACTATTTTTTCGATAGAGACCCGGATAACAGAACCGTTTTTTTTTTTTTAATTTTGTCATGAAAACCGGTTTTCAGAAACGGATTTATTTCTTTTTAAAAGCTGAACAGATAATAATAAAAAATTATTGCCCTACGAATATGACCATTTTCGAGAGAGAGACCCGGGTTTCTGGGAACATTGACGTGACTTTCAGAGCTAGTCTTCCTGATTCTTTAGTTTCGAATTCAAAGTTGAGCAGATAATGAAACAAACGACATTGCGGTACGAATACGACAATTTTTTCGAAAGAGAACCGGTTAGTTGAACCGGGTTTCCAGAAATTTATACATAATAACCGGGTTTCTAGAAAATTTGACATGAAACGCTATTTTCAGGCCGTTTTTCATTTTGATTCCTATTCAAGGTTGAACAGAAAATTAAACAAAATTCATTACGGAACAAAAACAATAATTTTTTCGAGACAGACCAGGTAAATAGAATAGGGTTTGTGGAAATTTTTACATGAACCCTTTTTTCAGGCCGTTTTTCATTTTGACTATTTTGATTCCTATTCAAGATTGAGCAGAAAATTAAACAAAATTCATTGCGGTACGAGTATGACCATTTTCGAAAGAGAGATAACCGGGTTTCTGGGAATTTTGACGTGACTTTCAGAGCTAGTCTTCCTGATTCTTTTCGTTGAGAATTCAAAGTTGAATAGATAATGAAAAAACGTCATTGCGGTACGAATATGACATTTTTTCGAAAGAGAACCGGTTAGTGGAACCGGGTTTCTAGAAATTATACATAAGAATCGTTTAGTGGAACCGGGTTTCTTTCGGATTCTTTAGATTCCCGGATTGCTGAAAATTTTGAACAGATAATGAAACAAACGTCATTGCGGTACGCATATGACAATTTTTTGGAAAGAGAACCGGTTAGTGGAACCGGCTTTCTAGAAATTTGTACATAAGAACCGGTTAGTGGAACCGGGATTCTAGAAATTTTTACATAAACTTTTTACAGCAATATCGCCCATATACCACATGAATACAACATTTATAAAAGTATTGCCAAATATCAAATTTCATAGTATTCCGATCATCCTTATAGAAGTTATAACAGCTTTAATTTTACATAGGTTAGGGTGATTTGTGTGGGTGGTACAGGAAGGGGCGTGGCAATACCCGCCATATTTCTAACGCTTAAAATGATTATAAAAACATTATCAAACACCAAAATATAGCCGATTCCGAATATCCGCGTGGAAGTTACATTGGTTTTAATTTAACATATGAATAGGGGTCATTTGTGCGGGCGGTACCAGAAGTGGCGTGGCAATTTCGCTCATCTTCGAACTTAAACTAAGTTTGGGAAAATATATATATATATAGTTACTCAGCAATACTTCTGCCGTGCCAACGCGCATTTGTTTTAGTTTTTTCATTTGAATTTTTTGGTCTGTAATCAATATTTGATTTGAACTGGGATATTGTCCTGGCTCCGAAAAGTACGAATTTGGAAAAATCTTTTTATTCCGCGTGTCTATGCAGTCAAAGGAATGTATACACCAAATTCCATGATTCATTTGGTTGGTACCGTTTTTATCCCTTTTTTCCAATTTTACCCCCTTATGAATACGACTTTCTAAAATCTCTTTATTTTACGTGTCTACGCAATTGAAGGAATGTAACCACCTAATTTCCACCTGTAGCCGTTTAGTTGGTACTATTTGTATCCCTCTGTACCCATTATATCTCTTGAAAGTACGAATTTGAAAAAACTTTTATTTTTCGTGTCTACGCAGTCAGAGGAATGTACACTCCGAATTTCACGACTCTAGCTGTTGTCATTTGGTTGGTACTATTTTTATCCCCTTTTTCATTTTAACCCCAAAAAGTGCGAATTTCCAAAAATCCATTTATTTTATTTGTCTACGCAATCAGATGAATGCATACACCGAATTTCACTATTCTAGATGCAGCCGTTTGGTTGGTACCATTTTTATCCCTCTATTCCCATTTTACCCCTTAAAAGTACGAATTTGGAAAAAAATACTTTTACATTATTTATCTACTCAATTAGATGAATGTACACACCAAATTTCGTGTTTCTAGCTGTTATCGTTTAATATGTACCATTTTCCCCCCTTTTTTGTCCCATTTCGTCCGCTACGAATAAGAATCACTTTATGGTGCGCTTTTATGCTATAAGGAGAATGTTCACTCCAAATATCAAGCAAATACAAGCAGAAATATACAAAAAGCAGGCTGAAATACTGTAAATATTAGGGGTATTTTCAGTCCTTGTCGTGGAAAAATTTTTCTCTCTGGGCCGATTTCGCCCACTTTCAATCCCAACCGATCTGCAACCATAAGACAGATTTAGGGAAAATTTGAATCTCCTAGCTCATTTCATTCGGAAGTTAGCGTGCTTTAGACAGACAGACGGACATAGCTATATCGTCTTAGAATATATATACTTTATGGGGTCTCCGATGAATATTTTAAGGTGTTACAAACGGAATGACAAAGTGAATATACCCCCATCCTGGAGGTGGAGGGTATAAAAATCATGATGTATAAAGAGTATCATATCATCTACATTTATCCATAGATTTTTGTAAAACCTCAATATTTTCTTCAAAGCTAAGGTCACACCCGTGACGATCTAGATTGTAGTATATTTCCTATATTTAAAACGCTAAGACATAATTAAATTTGCAATAATATTCCGCTTAACCTGACGTTTTCAATTGGCAATCTCAGTCAATGAATATGGGAGATATTTAAATATATTTATGGAAAAGTGTCACAACCGTTCCCATGGAATAACCCACATGAAATACTACCCTGACCAATTATCGAAATATATTTGTTATTTGAAATTGAATGAATGAAAACCAAATCTTTAAATACTTAGCAGTATCAACCATTTCAAGTTCCCCTCCTTAAAAAGTAAAATAAGAATAAACTAAATAAACTTAGGTGGAGGAGTTTAAATGGTTGTTAATGCTAATCTGATGCAGATAGAAGCAGGTAATTTATAGTATTTTTAACAGATATTCTTCTCTATAATTTGCAATTTATACCGGTCTCATAGGGTGCGAATGAGTTTTTAAAATAACATTTGAAATATTGAAAATTGTATCCTGTGGAACTTTGCAGTCCTGTGAATTTCAAAAGTATAAATTTTGAAAATGATTCTAGCAAATTGCTCGTTACCAGTTCTATCACTTTTCCCATTTTTTGCCGTATAAATAAAAAAAAATTTGGAAAAATCTTTTTATTTTGCGTGTCTATGCAGTCAGAGGAAAGTATACACCGAATTCCATTATTATAGAAGCGGTCATTTGGTACGTACCATTTTTATCCCCTTTTACCCCCTTAAAGGCACAACTTTCGAAAACCTCTTTATTTTACGTGTCTACGTAATTAGAGGGATGTACACAAAGAATTTCATCATTATAGCTGTAGCCAATTAGTTGTACCATTAGGTACCATTTTGGAAAATTTGGACCTCCTAGCTCTCTTCATTTAGGAGCTAGGACAGACAGACAGAATGAGAAGGCTAGATCGTCTTAGAATTTTATGACAATCAAGAATATATACATATATTTGTAGGGTCTCAGGTCGACATTTCAAGGTGTTACAAACGGAATGACATACATCATCCATCCTGTGCTGGAGGGTATTTTTTAAGAGCTTGATAACTTTTTTTTTAAAAAAAACGCATAAAATTTGCAAAATCTCATCGGTTCTTTATTTGAAACGTTAGATTGGTCCATGACATTTACTTTTTGAAGATAATTTCATTTAAATGTTGACCGCGGCTGCGTCTTAGGTGGTCCATTCGGAAAGTCCAATTTTGGGCAACTTTTTCGAGCATTTCGGCCGGAATAGCCCGAATTTCTTCGGAAATGTTGTCTTCCAAAGCTGGAATAGTTGCTGGCTTATTTCTGTAGACTTTAGACTTGACGTAGCCCCACAAAAAATAGTCTAAAGGCGTCAAATCGCATGATCTTGGTGGCCAACTTACCGGTCCATTTCTTGAGATGAATTGTTCTCCGAAGTTTTCCCTCAAAATGGCCATAGAATCGCGAGCTGTGTGGCATGTAGCGCCATCTTGTTGAAACCACATGTCAACCAAGTTCAGTTCTTCCATTTTTGGCAACAAAAAGTTTGTTACCATCGAACGATAGCGATCGCCATTCACCGTAACGTTGCGTCCAACAGCATCTTTGAAAAAATACGGTCCAATGATTCCACCAGCGTACAAACCACACCAAACAGTGCATTTTTCGGATGCATGGGCAGTTCTTGAACGGCTTCTGGTTGCTCTTCACTCCAAATGCGGCAATTTTGTTTATTTACGTAGCCATTCAACCAGAAATGAGCCTCATCGCTGAACAAAATTTGTCGATAAAAAATTTCGAACCGAACACTGATTTTGGTAATAAAATTCAATGATTTGCAAGCGTTGCTCGTTAGTAAGTCTATTCATGATGAAATGTCAAAGCATACTGAGCATCTTTCTCTTTGACACCATGTCTGAAATCCCACGTGATCTGTCAAATACTAATGCAT